>JAOEHY010030609.1:36020-51990 GCA_025447955.1 Psilopsiagon aurifrons | reverse complement strand
GGTGAGGCACTGGAATGGGTTGCCCAGGGAAGTTGTGAATGCTCCATCCCTGGTGGTGTTCAAGGCCAGGCTGGACAAAGCCTTGGGTGACATGGTTTAGTGTGAGGTGTCCCTGCCCATGGCAGGGGGGTTTGAACTAGATGATCTTAAGGTCCTTTCCAACCTGAACTATTCTATGATTCTATGATTTGCCTCACCCAGATTCAAATCTGAGTGGAGCATTAGTGGACACAAGGTACCAGCTCCCAGAACTCTGGGAGTCTTCTCAGACTAGGTTAGGTGATCAATGGATTTAGAATAGGGTTGGATTTAGGCTTTGGATCTTCTCTGCCTCTGCTCCAGGGGCTATTATGAAGGTAGATTTTTAATGATGAGTTTCACACAGCTGTATTGTCCATCCAGGTTTTCCGCCAGACCAGGGGCAGCAGTACGAACACTTGCATTAGAAGCTCTAACTGGGGGAGATCTGCATCTTCCCAAGAAAGGGCAGTGCAATTACTTGTTTCTACAAAGAAAGCTGAGAGAGGGAGGAAAAAGGAAAGAAAAGAAAAGACACATAAGTCTCATTCCCTTGTGCTTTGGGTTCTTTGTAGTTTCTTTGCAAAGGTCAGAGTTGTCTGAAGAAATGGGAAATTCTCTGTATCCTTTAAATTCTAGCCCCTTTTCTTCTTAAAGTGGCCTAATTCCAGGGAGCTTAAAGTCTAACAAGGGATTTGATCCCACCTGGATCTCTCTCTCTTTCTGTCTCACAGCAGGTTTGATGTCACTCAGATTGCTCATTTGTATTTTCTTTTGAGACAAAGCACTTTGGTTTCAATTCCAGCTGTCATATACGTTCTTTCCTCTGCCTGTCTGGACGACAACATTCCTAGAGAGGTATCTAGCAGGAGAAATCTTTTCCCTTTAATTACAAGAAAAGAGGTCAAGAAAAATGTACTGAGTTAAGCTTTGTTTGAACATCCCTGAGATGTGAAGAACTGATGTGTGAGGGTGCTGACCAATCCAGTGTGCCTCTGTTACAGCAGGAGATGCTGCAGCCCTTCTCCCCATTACAGCTATAGCTCTCTTGGTAGGGCTTTAAGGCATTTCATCAGGGGTAGCTTGAGATTTTTGCCTGTGAAGTTTATGCATTCCTACAGTAAAGAGGCCCAGCTTAGAAGGACTCATCCTGCCTTTCCATTGATCATTCACTTCTACATAGTCAACATGCTTGTTTGCCCATGGTAATAGCAAAGCTAGCAAAGCTCTGGAAGTCACAGAGCTGTTTGAGTTTCTGGGGTCTTTCCCCAGTGCTGGGGAAGAGATGGAGTGAAACACAGAGAAGGTTCAGCCTTGCAAACAGAAGTAGACAAAAGCCTTTAACAGAGGTGGGGCAGGGGCTGGGATGAGGAGAGAAGTGGAAAGACAAAATTGTGGGTATGTTTAGTCCAAAGTTGGCAAAAAAGTTTCAGCAAATAAACCCCAAGCCCTCACAAAACCCAGGGAGAGAAGAGAGATAAGAATTACTGTAAATGTCAAAGCATCATGAGATTGAGTGTAGGTTCCTTTTTGAAACACTCAGATGTTTAATTTTTCTGTTCTTTTCAGAGAAATGTCTTTGTTTTTTTTAAATAGCATTAGCACTGATTGACATTAAGAAAAAGCAAATAAATCTAAGCAGCAGCTTGAATAACCCAGAGAAGAAATAAACCATTGCATTTGGATTGACCCAGTTTGGGATTGGGCCAAGACGAAAATTGTTACGATTTACTTCCATTTTGCTGAAAGCCTTCACAGTTTTGTTACTGCTTGAGTCAAACTTCTTGTTTTTCTTACTGAGTTTTTTACTGAGACACTGCAAGAAACAAGAAAAACCCTTCTTTGGTCCATTTAGCCCCCGGCTACTGCAGCTTCTCCTCATTCCATCTGAAAGAGATAAGCAAACTAGAGCACCCTGAAAAAGTCAGACTTGAGAGGTACCAGCTCTCAGGTCTGAAACCCTCTGCCTCATTCCTGAGCTATGCATGTCCTTGATGATGTAGGGCCTATTAAGAAAAGACTGTATCCTCAAGCCATCCTTTCCTCAAGTGACACACTGTATCCAGTACTTTTATAGGACAGCACTAATTTTTCATAATGAGACACAGCAAGCTCCAGCCCTTTAATAGACTTGTCAGGTCTCATGTATTCAGGATGAAATTAGCTCATTTGGTTCCTGTCTCTCCCTCCCCTGTTGTGATGCTGCTGAGATGAAGATGTGCAGCGCCATGACCCTCTGCTGCTCTAGAAGGTTGTGTCGAAATGTAGCCATGAGGTCTGGTACTGCCATGAAGCCAAGGAGAGCAAGTTGCTAATGGGGTCCTTCAAATAGTGCTGTCTTGTGCAGTGACTGCTTCAGAATCCCTGTCCATGTCACCCAGTGCATGCCTATGTGTGCTGGCTCAGAACATGAATGGGAGGGAGGCCCTTTAGCCTGGGACCTTGCTCTGCTTTGTCCAGTGTTAGAGAAGGTTCATCACTGCTCCTCTGTCCTATGAATGGTTCCTCCAGAAATGATGCTCACATCACATCTCCTTGAGGGCACAGTCTGATGGGGCAGCCCTCAGCTCAGGAATTGCAGGCAGCACTTTGAGTGGGGTGTCACAGCTTACCTCCTCTGCCAGGGTCACCTTGATCCTACCAACAATGAAGGCTCAATGCCAGTTAGTCTATGAGGGCTCCTTAACCTGGAGACTAAGATCTAACAATTCACATGCAAGCAGATGGCTTGGAGGAAAGGTGCAAGGCCAGAGGTGGGGAGGGGTGTTTTGCAGGCGCTGGAGTGTCATCACACCAAGCAGCTAAGGGTGGCAGTGATGTTGGCTGGGAAACTGGCTACTCTCCTGATGCTGAGAGGCTTATTGTGAGAAAGTCCCACAGCTTTTAAATGGAATAATACTAAAAGAAAGAAAGATTTCCAGTATGTCACCAGCATGCTGCAGACTGGCCCGAGAGTGGCATTCCTCAACAGAGTCTGTGACGCCTACCATTAGTAATTCACAGCAGCAATGCTCCTCAGAGACTCAAGCCCAAGCAGGCAAGATGTGGGCTAAATAAGCTTGCTCTTGCCGGCTCTGCTGGGATTTGCTGTGCATGCCTTCAGGTCCCTTCATCTCTGGGGAGAGCTGTCGAGACATACTCATCTAACACCATAGCATATTCTGACACCAAGGAAGGAGGGAGGGGCAAAAAGAAGAAGAGAGGATAAAAATGGCTTTAGTTAGGGCTTAGGCCTGCTAAGTCATGCTCTTTTTCGGCTTTCCCTTTGTGTGCTGGTAAGCTTCACGACACCCATCCTGCTTTCTTTCAGCTTTCCCTGGTCCTGGCACAATCTTCCCGTGTAGTGGCAGAGCACAGCATGCATGAGTACAGTGAGGGAATGGTGTCTGTGCTATGGGCACCCTTGCACCCGGTCCCATGTGAATGCCAGTCAAACCCCCATGCAAGTCCCCATCTAACAGCTGGCACAGCTTTGCTCGCCTTATTAACAGTCCACTTATCTGGAATCTGCTCGCTGAGCAGAAACTGCTCCATAAATCCTCCCGCAATTTGCATTCCTCTCCGCTGTCGCTCATTACCACTGACCTCACTTCTGCTGCTGGAGCTGATCAGCCTCCCACCGTCCTGCCTGCGAGACGCCTCTCCATTACCACAACCTATTAGCAGCGGCAGCAGCAGTGCCTCCGCGAATGAACACGCTACTGCTGAGTCAGGAAATGTTCCCGAATCAACTCCCTCTTCGCTCCCTCCTCAGGACCCGGGAGGAAGGCAGTGACAGCGTGCGCAGCTCAATTGCTCTCCCTTGTGTGTTCCCAAGGCCAAGCTCCGCATCCTGGGGGGCTCAGTGGGATCATTGCTGGACTTGCACTCTTGCAGGCACAGGTGGGAAATGAGGTGCATCGCCTGGAAGCATCTGAAACCAGAAGTGTTTGCTAATCAGCTGCTGGGTTTCTGAGTTAGCAGCTCACCCACTTGGGGCATGTGGATGCAGGTTTCTGGTTTAATAGCAGACTCCTCAGCCTGTGGGAAGTGTGTCTCTTCTGCTTCCTTCCTCAGCAATGGAGGAGAAGCAAATGACTACAGACACAAGCATCTCAACCCGGGGTGCATGAGGAGGCTGAAGCAGCTCAGCTGTGTTCACCCATCTCAGGCCCGAGCAATCATCTGTGCTAGGGGCTTGTGTTGGGCAGAGAAAGCAGGGATTCATGCTAGTGCTCTCCTTCCTGTGTGTTTGGGGCTCATGCTGTCTCTTTCCTTGCAGAGACATGGCACCACCAGCTGAGAGTTAGGCTCCCAGGAAGAGGAGGCAAAGGCACGGCAATGCTTGTCTTTCAGTCCTGCTCAGTGCTGCAATGAGAGGCTGAAAAAGGGCTCACACTGTGCTCGTGTATTGAACCTGTTACACTATCCCCTCTCTATCATGCTGGGGCTCCTATAGCAAAGTACTACACTCGTGGATCCCAGAGCCTCAAAATGATCATGTAATGCTCTTGGTTTTCAGTTCTCTGGTGAGGGCTGGAATCTAGAGAGGCTGGAGGTATGCATTGGATTGAGTGCTTCAGTTCAGAGCATGCTGAAGGAAAGGAGCTGGCTGTTATGTTTAAATCCAGGTGTGATTTGAGAAGTTTTAGAAACTGAAACATGACTTTCAGGTGAGTTCCTTGGTCTCCTATTTCCTGTAAAAGTCCATATGCATTGTGATTTGTATGGAAATAGCTTATATTGCCCTTGCTCTGCAAAGAAGCATTCATTCTGTAATGTAAGGAAGGGTTTTATTTTAGTGGGAATGGAGGAAGGGGTGTGGGAAGAGAAAAAGCCTACTAGTATTCCCCAAGCTCTTTTCCCTTTGGCCCAGACAAGCAAAGCCTTTCTTTGCAGGGGGAGAAACATGTTTACTTAGTATAGCAGAGGGACCAAGATGCAGCCTCATTAAAACACGGCTCACGTATAGCCAGGGGTTTCATATATAGCTCTTTTGTTTTTTTTCTTAACCTTCCCTGTCTTGACGGAAACAAAAGGAGGAGAAGAGAAAGAAAAAAAGAGAGAAAGAAAAGGAAGTGAATTGCTTAATGGAGGTGCTCTGCCTGCATATTTAATACACTGATTTTATTGAATAAAAGGTGAAAAAGTCCACCTTGTTTGTTGCTTGCCTGTCAACCATGGCAAGAAGGCATCCTTTCGCCTGGCTGGTGCCTTTTATTAGTCAATGGTTTCCAGAATGTAATTATACCATAGATCTGAGGTGCATTATACACACAATTACAATTCCCCAGCCGAGCCTGTTATTTATTAACTGGAGAGATACTTGTTCAATTGTTTTGGAGGGTTAAGGTTTCCCTTTGTTTCTTCCCTTTCTTCCCTCCCCTTTAAACTGTAACAGAGGTCCTTGCAAGAGGTCTGTCCTTTGTGACTCAGTGGGAGAGAGCAGGGTGAATGGCCCTTTTGCTGTTAGCCCACCATGCAAACTAAAAAGCCTTGGCAAGAGCAGCTGCAGCGTGGCGCTGCATTTGCACGGGCAGAGCAGAAAGCACTTAAAGCTCGCATGGAAAGTTTTCTTTGCTGGAATCCTGGTTTGCTTTCACACAAGGGATGTGACCTCTGGGATTTACAGAACTGTTGTGGCTAAAAGGCTGGCACAGCCTTGCCAGAATCTGTTCCCATCTGCGCATTTGTGTAGGTCCAAGTGCCATATTTACGTTCAATTCAGTTTTGCCGCACCTGGATATCCACCCAAATCCTGTTTGGCTTCTTGTGCTCTGAGCCTACTTGAGAGCAACCCTTATTAAATTAAAAACCACAGCTTGGCCTAACAGTTGAAAAACAGATTTTAGGAGTCCTACAGGCAAACACCATTTCTTTCCAAATCTTGTGGGTTGCTCTGGACATGCAGAAAGAACATCTTGGCTTGAGTTACTTTAACAGCTTCTGTTCCTTACCTTAGAACTCAAAGGACAAAGGAGAACGGTGACAAAAGGCAGGGGTACTGGCTTAGCCACTCATTTTAGGGCTTCAAATATGCAGGCCACCAGTCAGTCAGGGCAAGGGTCCTCCTCACATTGTCCTGTCCTGTCTCTGACAGCAGCTGGTAGCAGCAGAGTAGGAAAGGAATAGAAAAGCATTGCTGTCCCTCTTCCCTCGGAAATATGTTTCCTGAAATGTAGTGAGCTCTGTTAAAAATGCATCCCATCCATCTATCATCCCAGGTGCTGTCCTGCTGGGATTTTTCCATTTCCACAATATCCTCGCTTTAATAAGGTGACCAGAACAGGGCAAGAATCATTTCCTTGTTATTAATTATTACCATGTCTGCTGTACAGCAGTGTGCTCAAGGGTGTAGAGCTATATTCCCAAGAACCTCCTCCTGAAGGGCATTTTATCTTCCCTCACACTCCTAACCACTGGTATGTCAGACCTGCCCTCCCAGCTTTCCTCTCAAGCTGTGCTTCAGCTCTTCTCCCCTTGACCCTGCATGTCTCCAGCTCCGCCTGTCGTGTGTTTTATCCCTTCTTTAGACTTCGCCTGTCTGGAAACCTCTTTCTAATATGACTGCAGAGGTAGATTTAAACTGATAAGGTTCACAGGTTTAATCCTTGTGCAGGGTGCAATCTTTTGGCCATTAGAGGAGCCTGTTTCAGGTTAGCTGATGTCATTTGTGAAGATGCTTGCAATGCCCCAGCCCTGTATCCCTAAGCCTCCTTTTCTCCTACGGACATACTGGTGACCATGCTGGGATTCATTCTGCTCAATTTCATATCTGCATCCCCACTGACATGACTACATGAGCTTTCTCTTGCAGGCAAGACCTCAGGTGGCACTTTGGGTTCTTGTTCCAATGTGGCTAACAGCTTAATGTTTCTGGCAGCAGTGGTGTTAGGTGTTTGGCAGGTATTACTGCCACCACAGCCACCTCCTGGTGCCTGCCCCACTCTTCTGCTGGATGTGTCTGCCTCTGGAACCAAAACCAGTAGAGAGATGGCAAAGCTGCTGCTGGCAGCCCAAGGTGCCAAGAGAAGCTGCTGGGGAAGTTGAGTTTGGTCTGCTGCTGTGTATGGCAGCAGAAGCCAAAGCAGCTTCTTCTTCAGGCAAGCAGATTGACTTGTGAGCAGGCTCCTAAGAAGAGGTGACTTCTGAGACCACCACTACTGTTTGCTTATGTGCACCTGAGTCAGCTTCTTACAGTGCTGTCTGCTGTTAACTTACAGACATCCTGGTAGGGTTTTCTGCTGGTGAGGAAGGACAGCAGCTAACGTGGGAGAAAATCTTAGGAGAAACAAAGCAGTTGTTGTTTTCATGTGGGTCAGGAGCCGGAATCCAGTCCTAGTTTGCACTTTGTGAAGGTGGCTCCTTCTTTACAAGCCTTTTGCACCTGTGCAGTTGCAATGAGTTAAGAGCCTAAGTTTTGTTTTTTCCTATCAAAGAGATGGGCCGCTTGGGGTTGGTTTTGCTTGTTTCCATTTAAGCTGACAATATGCTTGAAAGGGAAGCAGGAGGGGACCCTGCTCTTTGGAAACAGCATCTGTATTTTACTCCCTTTCATTAAGTGAAATGCAATGTCCATAAACTACATGGTGCACAAAGGTCTCTTTCTCACCTTGATGCATAGCAGAGCATCGTGGTGATGACAGCTCTCGCATCTATTGGTTTTCCCTGCTAGGCTAAATCCAGTTGCAAAAAAATGATAGAAATAACTTTTAAAGGTCTTCGTTTCAAGTCCCAATACCTGTCCTGTGTCTGAAAGATTGTAAAGATGAGATACTGGGTGAAATGTGATGTGTGCACAGCATATGTGATTTAAGATAGTGAAACCCAAAGAAATATGAGGAAAACAGGCCTGAATTTCAATGGCCATCCTTAAATGTCTACTTTGTGAGAGTTTCTAAATCTTCAACTGAAGC
Organism: Psilopsiagon aurifrons; assembly: GCA_025447955.1. Taxonomy (NCBI): domain Eukaryota; kingdom Metazoa; phylum Chordata; class Aves; order Psittaciformes; family Psittacidae; genus Psilopsiagon; species Psilopsiagon aurifrons. The sequence continues at coordinate 44,077 of JAOEHY010030609.1, read as the reverse complement.
CATTATTTAATAAGTCCATTTGTCCCTGGTGCCAGATTTTAAAATGGAATTCGGTAATTATACATCAGCCTGTGGAAATCTTCATACATAACCTTTTAATGGAGCAATTCTTATGCCTCTGTACTAGGTCCCACAAAACCTTAGGACTGGAGCTAAAGCTTGGGGTTAAAATTCAGACTGCTAAAGAACAAGGGAAGAACTGACTAAATTAGTAAATATTTAGGTTTCCATTTTCTTTTGCCACTCTGTGTCACTTTCTGTCACCAGCAGTTCCTATCTCAGCTGAACACACAAATAGTGCAAATTCATTTTGGATATGTTTATTTGTTAGGCATCTATTTGTTTGCATGAATTATATGGCTTCCGTCAATTACACCCTATGTGGTTCATTATGTGAGATCATTTTGCAGTAGCGTAGGAGCATGAACTGTAGTGTGATTCCTAATAGTGGCTGAGGGATACACTGCCGCTGCTCTTCAGAGCAAATAAGGGGTATGGGGAAACCTGCACCATTGTTGGTTTTGCAATTGTTACATGATAGCAGATTCAGTGTAGAAATTACACAAAGTAATAAGGTTTTATATGGCTGGAGTCTGTGTTTTAGATCTGAGTCTGCACCTCTCAGGGTATAATTCTTTCAGGAACAGGGGGACTGTGGTTTTTGTGGAAGACATTTTGCTTTTGTTATAGAAACACTGCTGCTCATTTTCTTTTGGAGGCTTGCTATTAGAATGACTCCCTGAATAGCAATTACAGGAGAGCTGCAAAAAGTTCATAATTTTTGATTCAATGCAACCACTTCCCTACTATTAAACATTATAGAAATACCACTACATTCTGCATAAACAACAATTAATTTGTCCTTGACCAAATCAGCAACAATGCTCTTCGACGCATATATCTTAGGAAGGAGAAGGTGGTGACTAATTAGCATGAGGAATATGATGAAGGGTTTATGTCTTGTAGTGTCTTAGATCAAAGATGATGTGGGCTTGGTGTTCTCAGCCTGAATCCCTATGGGCATGTGTCTATGTTAGGAAGCCACATAAAATCTGGCATAATTCAATATGATTAGCTGGTTCTGTTCAAGCAAAAGCTGGTTCAATAGGCAAGGGTTTCAGAAAAGTGGAGAGAGGCTTCAAATTCGGGGTAAGAAGCAGAACTGCAAGAGGAGAGCTCAGGAACAACAGGGAAAAGGCAAAGAAAACAGGCACAGCCATTAGTGGGGACCCCAGGTTTGTGGTAGAGATGAAGCTGCAAGGCAGAACTGAGGGGCATCAGGAGCACGGTGGGTACAGAGACACAGGGCTGCAGAGGTGGTGGGGAGAAGGGGGAGCTGCATGTCAAAGGAGAGCTGAGTGCACTCTAGTTAATGCTGTGAGTTTTAAGGAGAGTGAAGTCACCTCAGCAGCAGCTCACTAGATGTATGGGATTAGTTTGTATAATAATGAAAGGGTAATAACCAGCATTTAATTGATATGGTTGGTGAACTGCCTGACCCCTCAGCCCGGTGGGCATTTAGATCATGTTTAGGAGTGCACCGAGCTTAGCTAATTCTTTATTGGGAGGGGAGGAGAGGGATGGGATGGAAGGAGAGACTGGTGAGAAACATTTAATGAAAAGCAAACTGCAATAGTTAGATGCTACATTCTCATGTTTCCCCTGATGTTTTGAATCAGGGGTGGGAATCTTTGCCATCCAGCACTGGCTTTGTGCATGAAAAGACCAAAAGCAACTGGTACGAATCAAATGCATGTGGAAAGAAATTCCCAGCTGAGTTGGACATGAATGTATGCACCATGTCCAGCAGCAAAGAAATATACTGTTATCACTCTCAGATTGTCCTCAGTGAAGGATGTGTTGCTGTGGAAGGCAATGATTTGTGTTTAATTAAGAATCCAACAACAGCAGTATACCCAGCTTGGCACCTTGCCTTGTGACAGGGTCCAGTACTAGATGCCTGAGGAGGTACAAGAAACCCCACAGCACACAGGTCCTGCTGCCTAAATTCAGGCTGCCTTTCTCCACTGAGTGCCTAAAGACACCCATGGGTAGACAAGCAGCTCTGTAGCTACTCTGGCTGCCTCTCTGGAGGGCTCTCCCCTGATTTTCTCACATCACAGACATCTCAGCAATCCTTTGGTATCTCAGGTAGTACAACAGGCTGATGTTTATACACTTGAGTCCTTCATGTTTATGGCATTACTTTGATGTGGCTATTTGAGATCAGCTGAAGTAGCAAACTAAAACAGCCTTCAAAAGCTTTCATGGAGGTAAAACTGTCTGTGCCTTTGCCTTGGTATGGGCTGATGTTAGAATACTCTCTTCAATTAGCCATTTTATTCTAAAACCTATTTATTAGCTGTTGTCATTCTTGGTCGTGCTTTGCAGCTTGCCCCGTGGAGTTCAGTGGTGCTGTGTACAGCAGAATACAGTCTTACTGAGTGGGATTTTTGGAAGCAGCTGAGTGGAACTGGAAGAGCAATTGTAATAAATTGAGAGAAAGGGGAAAACTGAAGCTCCTAAACCTCTCAGGCTCCTTTGAACTTCCCAAGGGTAGTAGCACTGGTCCCTGTGTAAGGGTGCCATCTTATAGGTGTTCCTACAGTAGCATTTGAGTTCCATTGTTCAGCATTTTAGCATCTGCCTGCAAATGTTTCTCTGTGTATTTGCACTTGCACACAAACTAATTCACTATTAAAATATTAATATAAGGAATAATAATGCTAACAATTGCAGGATTGGGAGACCCATGTTGTAACAGCCATTATCTAGCCTTAGCTACAGATATTCTCTATTGCTGGTGGTGTCATTTATGAAACGGTAACGCTTCACTTGCTCCAGGGAGCAGAGGCTGTGATCCTAGGTAGTTTCTGAATAGAAGTGCTTAAGAAAACTGCCAGAAACAACTTCTTGTTGAAGAACACTGTTTTTCCCAACCATTGAAGCCTAGATATTCTGTTGGAAGATAGAAGATGCCACAGATTCCTGAAGGAAGGCTCCACTGGAAGTGGTCTTAAGTGTGGGCATTCATAGTGCCTGGGATGTTGGTGAAAGACACTGAGCCTTCTGCATAGAGAGTGTTGAGGGCAAGTGGAAGCCTCAACTTCTGAGCACCTCTTCCAGGTTGGACTTCTTGTTGCCTCATCATCAGATGTACAGAGGAAGGAGGAAGGGCCAATGAGTCTTACTCGGAAGCAATTGCTACAGCACCTTTTGACTGAACATTGCATTATATTGAATTGAGGCCATTATTATTCATGAAAAGGCATCCTAGAAAGCTTCAAAGAGGGCTGGAAAAAAAATCTTCAGGTTTTAATACTAATTAGAAGAGCCTGTCTTCCAGGTGTGAGGTGTTTATCTGTGAAAAGCAGGAGATAGTGTAGCATGGAAGAAATGCACACTGGAGAATAGAAGATCCAAGAAATTGTTGAATGGATTAAATGCAAAAGAAAAGGCGAAGAAGGAAGAAAGAAACCCAGCAATAAAAAGGCAGATAGCAAAATGTTTGCACTGAATATGAAGAGTTTGAAAACAGCTCATAGTTTATTACCAAACATTTAAAAAAACAACCCTGAAAATCATACAGTAATGTGTAGTAATGAGGGGAAGGTTCTTTTGTTTTTCTTCTTCCTATTAGCAATGTTCGTCAACTTCATATTTCTCCTTCACACCAAAGACCACTTGCACTGTAGAAGCTCAGAGGCAGCTTTAAGTACAGCCAAAATGGGCTGCTCCTGGAGCAGTTCCACTACCATAACCAAGCACAGACCTCAGTCAGGCTGCTCACTTTACCTGTGGTTTTCCCTGAAGAATGTGGGTTTTACCTCTCTCGGCAGCAGTGTCTACTCCAGCTTGAGCACTGCCCAGCAGCAAAGGGCAGAGATGGATGCTGCAGTGCCAATCTACCCTAATACACGTTCTTGGTGCCATCCTTCCCCTGGCAGTGTCAGGAGTATTGCTATGGCTCCAAGGCCTCCCCCACTATTCCTTCTCTTTTTGCCCCGTTTGGCTGGGCTTCTGTCCTTCTAATGAGTTTTACTGAGGGGAGAAGGGGAGCCTGGGGCAAGAGGCCACTTTTCTGCAGTGCTGTGACAGATTTTTCTATACATGTCCCTTACACTTTTCCTGCTGCTTTCTTTCCACTCTCTTGTGAGTTAAGGAATCATTACAGGTGCAGAAACCTTGAGAGAATGGATGTGCTTTCATAGCTGACTGAGTGACAGCTGGTCAGCTTTAATCACCCTTTGGTGTGCTCCTAGAAGGTAGTTTAAGTGGGGAGATCTTATTTTGCTCTCTCTATGGACATGAAATGTGGATGTCTTTGTTTCTATGGTTCAGGTGATGGCAGTAACTAGTTAAGCATCGGAAACTCAACCACTTATGATTGCCTACCCATAGCCTCTGCTAGTAACAAGGTTACATGAGGGAGCAGAAGGGAGAACAGAGCAGGGATTTGACTCTTTCTACCACAGTGCTTTGGACTAGTTCTATTGCCCAGGCAGTCCTTCCTCTCTGAACATCACTTCAGAGCAGAATTTGATGGAAAAAAAAAAAGAAGTAAGTTTTTTTTTCAGTGTTTTTTCCTTGTGGAGCATTCCCTCAGATGACTACAGAGAGATGCATTCAAATAGAACATTAAAGTTAAATGAGGTGGTACAAGGCTGTATTTAAAAATAACAGAAAACTGTTTTAAGTTCTTATTTGATAAGAGCTGGGCAGCTACATAACCCTAGCAGGTCGCCGTTCTAATGGCAATCCCCAACAAGAAACACAATCTGATAATGTGCTCTAAGACAGGAGATGAGAGCTGTATTCACAGGCATTAGGAACAGCAGGAGATAGCTGTTGTACAAAGATGCTTATTCAGAGAAGTGAGATCCCCCCCTCTTCCCTTGAACTTAGCATAACTAGATACACAGAAAAAATATCTACAGTGTAGGACAGAAATTAACATTAAAGATATAATACCATCATAGAGTTACTGATAAATCCTCACCTTTCATACTTAGCTAATTTCTCATCAGCTTCTCTTAAAAAAAGAAGAATATAGCAGGACTTGGAGATAGGCACTGAAAACCATTTGGAGGCTTGGAAGGATTTTCTGATCAGGAGATACTGTAAAAGATGAAGGAAGATATTGTTCAGAGAAGAGATGAATAAGAAGGGGATGTTAGAAGTATATAAATAATAATACTTAAAAAGGTTCCCAGCACTGGGACAAAAGGGTACCCTTTGAAATTAAAAAGCAACACAGATCTGGATATGTTGAGAATATGTTTTTTAATGGTGGAACCCTGTGGAACTCTACTGAGCTTCCAGGCTTAGGGAAAAAAAGGGGGGAAAGAAAAGGAAGCCATTTGTGTGGATAGTGAGAACATTCAGTTACATTAGAGAAAATAAAAAATTTATAAGAAATATCAGCCCTTGAGATTCAGGGCATAAATCCAACCACTAACTGCCTGGGGTTATAAAGAAACTTCCCCAATGGACGTATTAGTTAGTTATTTCCCATTTTAAGTGTTTTACATCTATCCTTGGTGCTAGCCACTGTCCAAGACAAGGTGTTACAACACTTGGACAATTGGTTTGATTGACTATGAAGGTTGCTATATCCTTGAAAATTGTTGCAGCTCTCTGCCTCCTTTCCTGCCCATCTCCAGCTGTGTCTCTGAACTGCTTTATCCTGGCATACAGAAAACTGCTGACAGTAACAAAACAACTTCTCCTTTGCTCTCTGGGTACTCTGATGAGTGGGTAACCTAATAGTTGACACAGCCCTGATGTGAACGTGAGAGACCAGGCACCCTGCTGCCATCCTGGCTGCAGTAGGCTGATTCCAAACTGCTCTGGCAGGGATCTAGCCCACATAGAGCTGCATCACAAGAGCTATTCCACTGCTTTGGTCCCAAGGAGAGCCTCTAGCTCCTCATTGGTACCCATTGCCAGCTCCCTTGCTGCAGCTTTAGCATCACTTGACCTCCTCACTGGGGTTTTTCCGGTCCACAGGAATGTGCCAGCCCTCATGCTAAAGCAAAGAAGCAGGAGATGCAGGCCAGTGAGAAAGGCAAGGCAGATTACCTGGCTTGCTTTCCCTTCTCCCTGACTGCTTAAATTTGTTCTTCATCTAATCTCCTCTGCCAGTCTATTTAAGATAATCACTGTGTCTTTTCTGCTGTTGTTCATCTATCCCAATCTTTCTCTTTTTTTTTTTTTTTTCCTTGCAAATAGTGCCCCTTCTCATTTACCTCATTTCTCTTCATGTGATGCCTCAAATGGATAAAGCTCTGTTCCTTCAAGGCAAAGGAGTGCAAACTCTCTCTGTAACCACTCTCCACAGCCACTGGCCTGACTTGCAGAATCTCAGCTACTGTCAGCAATTAGAGCTATTTAGCAGTTCCCTAGTTAAAGTAATCACTTGGGGGAAGTAATTGCAACGTCTCACCCTGGAAGGAAGATGCTATTTGCTTTTGATGTCAGGAATAGTTGTGACAGGTACACTAAGAAATGTCAGTCTATTACAATAGTGAATAGCTCTGTGTGTCTTTTGTAATGGGTCAGCTGTGGCTGCTCTGGAAATGTTCTCACCTATTGGCCATCTCTTTGCACTGATTCAGAGACTGAATTGCTGCTCAGAACACCAAATTGCTATCCATATGCCTTCAGCAGTTGAAGTGATGAGATGAGGAGGAGAAGCAATAAATAAAGTATGCTGTTCCTTTCTAGCAGCAGAAGGACTCAAAAGGTAAAAGGGGAGAGGATCCTGGGAACTAGAAAATGGGAAATGATGTACAGGTAAATTCTGCTACATCCACTTAATCATCTGATTTCACAGCCTCGTGGGAGCACTGTTTGCCTACATACTAATGCAGACACCCTCACCTAGAAGGACTGATCCTACAGGATGCTGGTGGGTTACCATGGTGAGTTAATTTGCTCTTCAGACCTCTTTACTATGAAACTGTGTTAGTTCTGGACTTATTTCTTTCCCATCACAGCATGACCATGGTCATTGCTGGGAAGAGCTGCAGGGGCACATGGGCCTTCCAGCTTCCACCATTATCATCCTCAAATCGCGTTCTGCTTTGGTTCTCCTTCTACACAACATTTGTGAAAGAGGTGGAAGAGAAGCGGAGGAAAAGCTTTCTGGTTTTAAACTATGTGTTGATTCCCTGGTTTCCCTATCTGTTTGGCCAGGTCTCCTGACCTGACACATTCGTTTGTGCATTCAGTTCAGCTGCATCCTGCTGAAGCCTTCCTGACCTTAAGTGTAATCCAACATGTTGCAGGTTCACTCAGATAAATGCCTAAACCTAGGCTGAATAGCGAAGCAATTCCACACCTCTCTCTTTTCCAGAACTATTGAGCCCCAAGCTTTGGGAAAAAAAATCCAGGTTGATGCAAACACAGATCTACCATCAGTGAAGGAAGAGTTGGTGTATGAACTATTACAGGAGACTGACCTCTACAAATCGATGAGCTCTGACAATATCCACTCAAGGGTGTTGAGAGAGCTGGCTACTGTCATTGCAAAGCTGCTGTACATAATCTTTGAGAAGTCATGGAGATTGTGGGACATCTCAGAAGACTGGAAGAAGGCAAATGTCACCCCTATCTACAAGAAAGGCCCAAAGGAGGATCCAGGAAATTATAAGCCCATCAATCTTACTTCAGTAGCCAGGAAAGTTATGGAATGAATCCTCCTGAGGGCTATCACAAGTCAAATGAAACACATGATTGGGAAAAAGCAGTGCAGATTCACCAAGGGCAAATTATGCTTGACAAATCTGATCGCCTTCAATGATAAAGTAACCTGCTCAGTTGTTATGAGGTGAACGGTGGACATTGTCTATGTGGATTTCTCCAAGATTTTTGAAACAGTTTCCCACAGTCTCCTGGAGAAAGTGATGTGTTATGGTCTAGACAAGTGGTGTGTCCAGGGGGTGGGAAACTGGCAGACAGGCTGCTCCCAGAGGGTCCCCTTTTCAAACTGGGGACCTGTCACCAGTGGGGTCCCCCAGGGATCAACATTAGGCCTAATTCTGTTCAATATCTTC
>JAOEHY010030609.1:0-35378 GCA_025447955.1 Psilopsiagon aurifrons | reverse complement strand
AAAATATTTCCCAGTGAGAACAATCAGCCATTGGGATAATCTCCCCAGGGGAGTGGTGGGATACCAAACTTGGGACAATTTTAAGATTCAGGGTGTTGAGACATCTTGTCTAGTCGGTGCTTTTGTCAGGTTCCTTCCAACCTGGTATTCCATGATTCCATAATTGATTGAATTTGTCCTCAGATTTTGCAAACCATGATCGGCACCTAGACTCTCCCCAAGCTTTTACTCTGCACAACCAAGTGCAGCTGGGCTGGACCAAACTTTATCTGTTAGGACAGCTAGACACCTTCCACCACACCTGGCTGTATCCTCACAGAAGAGGTTCAAAGAGGCCCCTGTCTTCCTGCCTTTTCCTGTCTCCTCAGTCAAACTAATGTCTGAACACCTTGCAAATGTTATTATGTCCTTCCTGCTACTTCTGAAGTAATTTACTGGCACTGTTTCTCTCTCTTATGATTAAGGAAATCAAGATTTAGAGCAAGGTGGACCTTTGTTGCCCAAGTCATTCATAAAAATTGTGCCAGGGATGAAAATAATCCCCAGCTCTCCAGTTTCTCTCCATAGTGTTTTGATTGCAAGACTGGGTTAGCCTTAGAATTTCTAATTGCCTACCTTACTATAAAGGATGCATGAACTTAGATTCTCTGGTTAGCTCTTTATCTGCCCTCTTTCATACCACAGTTTTCTGTTGGCATCACTGTAGTGGAAGTTATTGCTTAAACAACATCCCTTTGCGTTGAATGAACCATTGCACTCTTCCACTCCAACTCTTTCAGTATTTCCTTAGGTTTGGTTTTGTTTTTAAAGTCCATGAACAGGGCTGTAGTGTAGTGGTTTAATCCTAGCCAGGAACTAAACACCACTCAGCTGCTCACTCACTCGCACCCCAGTGGGATAGAGGAGAGAACTGGAAAGGTAGAAGTGATAAAAATTGTAGGTTGAGAAGAAAGCAGTTTAATAGGTAAAACAAAACCTGTGTATGCAGGGAAAGCAAACCAATGAACTCAGTCACCACTTCTCAGAGCAGGAAGGTGTTCAGCCTTCTCCAGGAAAGCAGGGCACCATCATGTAAAATGGTTAGCTAGGAAGACAACACATTGTAACTCTGAACATCACCACCTTCCTTTTTGTTCCCCCAGCTTTATATGCTGAGCATGACATCCTACTGTTTGAGACATGTCTTTGGTCAGTTGGGGTCACCTGTCCTGGCTTTGTCCCCTCTCAACTCCTTTTGCACCCCCATACTACTTGCTGATGGGGCGGGATGAGGAGCAGAAAAAGCCTTGGTTCTGTGTAAGCGCTACTCAGCAGTAACTAAAACATCCATGAATTATCAGCGTAGTTTCCAGCACAAAGCCAAAACACAGCCCCATAGTAGCTACTATGAAGAAAATTAGCTCTGTCCCAGCCAAAACCGCACAGTCTGTTTATGTAAGGTGTGAACCCGTTCTGAAGACAGTGGTTGTCTGGGAGTCAGGCTTACATGGGAAGCTACAATGAGTCTGAGCTCTTCAGTTTGGTTCTATTTTTGATGGCTCTCCATAAAAAAAGGTGTGTTGTTGACAGGGCTATTGTTTACTACACTGCAAAGGCAGGAGCATGGTGTGATGCTATGATCTGAATGAAAACTTTCTCACTGTCACAGTCTTAATTCTGTCACAGAGTTCACCAGAATAATCCAGTACTGAGCCCAGCAATCTCCCTATCCCTCCCTTTTCTCATACTGCAGAAAAGAGGAGTTCACCTCAGTGTGAAGAGGGAAGCCTGAACACAGTGCAAAGGAGCAAGCTTCCAAGCAGGGCATAAAAACCCAGACTGGCAAAATGCCCTTGCTTGGCATGGGTCAAAACAAGCATATGGAAAAGAGAAGTGAATGAGGAATGATTTGCTGGGAAGACTGGTACATGGTGTGGAGTTCTGCAAGATGAACTATTAGACAAGTGCTCACTGCTGTTTGACATGCCCTGTGCAAACCTGTGTGCTCCCACATTCCTGAACTTTCCTCTGGACAGCATTTATCAGGAGAACACTGCAGGGAGCATCCTCCTTTCCCACCCTTCTTTTCACTCCTTTTTCCCTCTTCTCTATTTTATACTCAGCCAAGCAGAATCTGCAGCAGTTGGCAAATTTAGCTGCCGCTTTGTTTTGCTTCCCTCCCCTCAGTCCATGTTTGCCAGTTGTCTGTGCTCAGCCAGCAGCTGTTTTATGCTGTGGGTTTGCATTGACTGACCTGCAGCCTCAGTCTATGCTATTTTGGTCTGGGAGCTACCTGCAAACCCTTTGCTGTGAGTAGTCAATATTCATGATTCAATATTCGTGTGGCATGACTGGTCAATGAGGTGACAGAGCCTTTCCTTTGTTTCTTGATTAGATGACTGAACCTTTGTTAATTACTTCTGCCAGAAATGAAGTCCGTTGTGTGATTAAGTGGCTCTAAGCTACAGGCCTAAGATTTACTCCCTGTGAACTCTTGTTCCAACAGGAACAAGGACTTTGCACGTGTGAGGGTTCTCTAAAGTGTGTACCAAGAGAGCATAGAAATGACCAGAGTCACGTTCTATTTCTAAGCTATTAAAAATGGTTGACCTGCATGTCTTTGCAATACATTTGGCTCTAGTAAGGAAAGCCTGCCTTTGCGAAACACGAGTCTTCTTTTGGGACAGGTCCTCCAGGATGTCTGCAACACCAAAGTCACATCATGCATCACAACGTGGAACAGCCTTGCTAAAATCTCTGTACCAACGCAATAGCAGCACATAATCTTGCACTGACAAGCAGATGGAGCGAGCTAGGAATAAAACAGCATCTCCCAATGCTGAGGCCATTTGTCCCATTTTTGATCTGGATCGGATGTGGGCAAAAAAGAACCTGTCTGTTGAATTAGCAAAAGCAGAAGCTACAGAGTCGAAGGTGGCTTTTAAGAGTTTTTTTATGCTGGCTCATTGCCACATAGTGGAGGACAGATGGTATCTGATACCATCTACTGTCCTTTGGAGCAAAGTTAAACCACCAAAATATTCTGGACCAATTTTCAAGCAGCTGAATAAATTAATGCCATGTTGGCTTTTTGTGTCATTTAGCTAGAGCATTTTTGACCCATTAATAAAACAGAAGATGTATATTTGTGTGCTCAGAGACACAGTATCATACCAGAGGAATAAATGAAAACTGCATTATTTGGGTGAGATATATATTATCAATCATGCCAGTCGCATCTACCTTCTTCACTATGTGAGAAAGCATGTACAGTATACTGTTCCCTCCAACCACAAGAAGGAAGCCCAAATGCAGCTGTTACACTTAATCTGATGGAACAAGAAGCAATGATTTCAGTGTTTGTTTTGGGTTTGCGAATATGAGTAATTCTCACCCCAATGGATCAGAGCAAAACCTCTGGCAAAAAAAGACAATTTTACCTGGTGTGTGGAAAACTTGGGTGATGGGCAGTTTATAAATCCCTTGGAAAGACAGACAGAAAGAGCTGCTTTTTATTTAGCTCCTCCTTCTCAACCTTTTTACTGGTTTAATGGAAAAAGGCCAGAATTAAGATTCAGAGCAACTGTATGTACAAGAACACCTTAATTTGAAAGTCCTGTTGAATACAATGTGATCTGAAAATGATGCATGATGGAAATTCCTCACAGACTGGAGCATTAGCGTTAGTCATTGCAGTAGGAGTGGGTGGAGCATGTTAAAAGTCCTCGCTGTGATGGATGCGTGACACACATTAGAATGAGAATCATTACTGTGGACCAAGCAGAAAACACAGTAATTAAAGTTTCTGTGATGGACCCCTTGAAACACATTGGAATCTGAATCACTTTGAGTCATGAAAGGGACTAGGGCATGAATATGCCTCAAGTTTGCATAGGCACATTCAAAATGATGAATGACATAGCTGGCTGTTATATCACTTACTGGAGATGCTGTGGATAGCCTCATGGATGTAGTAAATGGTGAGTCAGGATTCCTTGGTTCTGCTGCCAGCTCTGCTGATGGCTCATTTTTGTACCCCTGAGTGATAAACTTCCCTCTCTCTTCCCCATCATGCGTATGACACTGTATTTACCCCTCCTTATAAAGTACTGAGACCTATTTCTGCCATGACTCTCATGTATGTCTAATATTATGCATTGGAAATACTCCCAATGCTTTTATGAATGAGTCTTTGGAGGGCGGAAGATGTAGAATATGCAGATGTAAGGTGCCAAATATAGTCACATCCCATCAGACTTGTGTGATGGTTATTTGTGATGTTTGATGATGTTTTTCATTCTCAGCAATAGTTTTGCTTTTGGAAAGTCTGCGTGAGACCGGCCAGCCATTAAGGAACTCTTTCTGTTCCTTTCTGATGGACCCTAGCTTGGGTCCTAAAGATGAATGCTCCATTTCATGACTTTATCCACCCATCTACAGTATGTTCCCGAGCTAGTTAAAATTAAAATTAGCTATCAAAATGCTAAACTTGATAGCTCATTTATCTTTCTGTCTCCCAACTCTACACTACAATACAGCAGTGATTGATCTTGCGTCTTCAAGGTACTATATAGTATAAAAACTAAGAGAAGATTAATTAAAAGCCGTCACATCCAGACAGGTTTTTAAATAAGTTTTAGATTTAGACAATATATCAGCTGAAGCAGAAAGATTCCCAGACCATAAGCCTGTAACTCCAAGTGAGTTTCGCTTTCCTTCGGGACATAGCAAACACTATCTCGCCAGAGACTAGCATCAAAGTCTGATTTGGCTGGGCAGGCCCATGGCAGGTGGCAGGAGGCTGTCACATTCGTGGACTTGCTCTCCAGCAGTGAGGAATGTGATGTCCTTGAGGACTTCTGCTAGCTCAGGGGAGAATGTCAGGCTCATGGCTGGATACTGAGTTGGAGACAGTGCTGAGACAATTGGAGCAACTTGCCTGGGCAGCACATCTAAATGACTTAAGTCGAGCCCAAATTTAGTGACAGCTACATTTGAGCTGTCAGTGATTGAGTGTGGAATCTACAGAACCACACAAAACAATCTAGTTTTCTGGTATTTTTGGCTAAAAAAAAGACACATGATTGCTGGTCAGCGTGAGCTTTCTGGTACCACAGTCTGCGAAGATGAGCTATGCAGGGCCTTCAGAATTCCTCAGCACTTGCACTTCATGTGCGCTGAAGTCTGGGAGCATCCAAAAACCTGGCTGTATCCTGAAGGGCTTGATAGGGGCTGAGTCCTTTGGAAAGACTCTTACTGGGTTACTCACTGGATGCTGGACTCCAGAATATCTGCCCTTTACACCACAGGGTGGAGTCCAAATGACATGAACTTGTTTCTTGCCCACCTTTAGCCTGAGATGGCAGACTCATCTTGAGAAAGACAAAATGGTGAGGCTCTTCCATTTTCATGAGTTTGCTTAAAGGGTGATACTCAATTCACATGACAGATGAAATATACTAGCTGGATGTGGGACGGTTGCCATGAGAGCATTCAAGAGATCCCCATTTTGCTTGTACAGTGGCAAAATGCCTTGCTCGCATATGGCTGATTCAGGGATTTTGCCTTGGGGAGGACAAGAGAGGGGAAAACAAAATGTATACAAGGTGACAGCAGCAACTCTGTTTTACAAGGGGTCAGCAAAAATCACTGCGGCATCAGTTGGACCCAGCTCTGTCTCCTGTTACACAATGGTGTAACTGTTGGCAAAACAGAGCTCTTTAATTTACAGTGTTCTATTCATTGTCAGGTGTTAAAAATCCAAAAATATATCTTGTATCTGTTTCTTTCTCACTCTTTGTTTTCTTTCCACTTCAGTTATTTTCAATAAGTAGACTGTTTCCATGTTGTTTGGTCTATCCCTGGCACCAGCAATTAACTGTTTGTATGAAATAAGAGAACTCTTTTGAATTTACACTAATTCCATATGCATGTTTAAACTTTAGTTGTCCAGGATACATCATGCTCTGCGTTTTGTTTAGTTTTGTTGTTTTTTCCCCCCGTGTGTTTTGTAAATCGGATGTTTTACTTTCAGCGCTGAAAACAATTTGAGTCAGGACGGGTACCAAAAATACATCTCTCACTCTTTCACAACTTAATTGTGGGGGGGTTTTATCATCCCAAATTCACTGATTTTCCCTTAACTGAGCTGATGACACCAAGTACTTCCTCTTGAAGAAAATCCTGCTGTTGGAAAGATCACTGTCACAGAACTAATTGCTGAGGATATGGCAAACTTCTCATGCTTCGTATCAGGTTCTTGCATGCACCAGATGTGCACACATTTTAGTTCAGGTGTTTCCTAGTCCATGCTTCCCTTAGGAAAGAGAAAAGCAGAGACACTGTTGAGAAAGAGAAAACAACTATTGAAGAAAAAAAAGGCAGGTGAAAAGGCAATTGGGAATAAGGTAGAGTTAAACACAAATGGAGTGAATGTGAAATACAGGATAGAAATGGGGAAAGAGAAAATAAAAAGGAAAAATAGACAATACATCTGCAGAAAGTTGGGGACCAATGACATGCTAGCCTAAGAAAAGAGGTTTTATTAGTTGCCCATGGATATATTTCTTGTTCTCCTCTGGCATGAGACAGTCTTTGAGAACCATCTGAGCATTTCCTGACTTCTCTGCTAAACTTCATTTGGAACTTATCACTTGGGCAATGCTGTCAGCCTTTTCATCTCTTGTCCTGTGGCTGTCTGTAGTTGTTGGTGTGGGTCAGTCTTGGTGTGGCTGATCTTCTGTTTGGTATAGTCTACTGGAGACTTTGGAGGTTGTTGGTGTTGAAGGAGTGAAAATGCAGGAGACAGGAGGCTGGAATGTGTGTTCTTTGGAGCCACCCATACTTGCCACTTGTTACATGCTTTGCAGGCAGTGCAAGCGCTTTGTCAGTGGTTTAGGTCCCCTTTTCACTGTTCTGTGCCTATGTGCTTCTTTCTGCTCTAGCCTTTGCTTTTCCTGTCAGTTTTCTGCTTTTTTACTTATCTCCTCTTTCTGCCTTTACTCTATTAGCTGCACTTTCAAATGACAGTAGCCATGAATAAGGTCGGTGCAAAAACAGGGGACACGTAATAATTGTTTAGGTCTTGCTTTCTCTGTTCATCAGCTGCCTCAGAGATGTCTCTTTTCTCCCTCTCAGGGTCCTCTGGTCACCTTTCGCCCTGACCCTCCAGGTGGAGCTCCACTGACGTGTGTGGTTTCCAGAAGAGTTTGATGCTCTTCTTCCAGCGGGCCAGAGGGGGTTGCTATAGGCTGACACAAAGGGCACCCTGTAGAGGGATTTGGTAACACCTGTGCCTGCTGGGTTAGTATGGATGCACTAAATAACCACATAGTTTCAAGCCCTGGATGTGTACTGAGTGGTGGTGACTCCAGCCTTCTTTTATGAGTTATATACTTTGCTTCTGCTGCAAACAAGTCACCAGGTTTGGGCTGTGAGAATCTATCAGAAATAGCAGTTATTCTCAAGTGTTCTTCTCAGACAGATGAGTCTCAAATTATTCACAGTTTTGGGGGTCGTCACCAGTACGTGGTAGGTTACAGACAAAAGGCAGTGGCAGGCAGAGAGCTGCATTATTCACTGGCTGAGGGATCAGTTCGGAAGTTTCAGACCTGGGATCCCAGGAGCTGAGGTAAATCCACATGACTGCTGATACAGAGGATAGCAGGAAATGAAAGCTTATCATCTGATGAATGTACAAATCCCTTTCTCTGTTTCTGAAATCATCCATCTGCAAACAAACACCAGTTCCTTGCAAAGTTAACAAGCTCAGCTGGATTGGATCTTCTCTCCCAGTGCCCAGTAGAACTGAGGGACCATGTGGCCTATGCTCCAAGCCCATAAGCCACATGTGGTCTAATTTAGATGCTAACACAGGTCCTCCTACTAAAGCCTTACTGGTTTCCCCCAGGTGGTTTTAGTATTTGTTCATAAAACTGCATAAAGAAAGGGAACATCCCAGGGAAGAGTGGGGACTTGAAGGAATGGCTGTGGGTATGTTTTAGGCTATATGCGGTATGGTAAAAGACCTCTATGCTATCTCTAAAACCTTGGGTAACAGAAAGAACCTGTCTCTTTACTGACTCTTCTCTAACCTAAGACAATTTCTTTCAGTCTGTGTTGTGTAGCTCTGCCTTGCTGTATGTTGCAGGCATGCCTATGGTATTAATTTCTCATTTGTGTGTACTCTTGAGGGTGAAAATGATTTAGATCCTCAGAAAATCCAATGTAAGCCAATAATGTAAGTAGACATGCTCTTTATTTAGTATTTTTGACCTACAAAAGTAAAAAGCTAGAGAGCTTTCACTTAGGCTTGCTGTGCAACACAGAAAGGAGGCAGAGAGATGAAGCACCTTCTGCAAAGCTGGTTCTTACCTCTGGGGCCAAAGCTGCTTGTGGAACCGAGTTCCTCCTTTTCTCATTTTGGGCCATCATCCAGATCATGCCTGCTCCTAATGACATGCAGCAAATAAGAAGACAATTGTTTCTTCTTGTCAAATGCATCCGAAACAAAAATCGGATTCAACAATAGCAGCCTGGCTATTTTATGCCTGCCGATGGTTCAGAAGAGAATGTCACTGATACAAGGCTCAAAGGCTGAGAGATTCCTGATGAACAAGGTTAGTAAAGAAAGAGAGTACCTTTTACTCGATCTCCAAAGGCTTATGCCACATATAACGGGTTGTGAATCAGTTCTCCCAGTACACAGGTGAAGGTGAACACAAGACTAAATATTTCATTTTCAGAGAAGTTTGTGTACAACCTCCAACATGCTTTTGGGAAATATTCACAAGGCATCTACATAATAATGATTTTTAAGATATTTTTGATCTTCAAAGTCATTGTAAAATCCTGTGACCATGCAAACACGTGCACACAGAGGAATAGCAAGTGTCAGGTGGAGAGATAAACAGTAATGGAGGAGCACTTTGCCTGCTCTGCTATGCCAGGTTCTGATCACAGGGAGCAAATTTTAGTTTGAGAACATCTGATAATTCTTGCTTCAAGTTAAAACTTTTCCATATGCTGTCCTGGCTGGAAGGAAGGAGAAAAATGGAAACAATGAAGAGGCCAAAGGCATTTTCAATTCCAAAGCTTTCTAAAATTATTTCAGGTAGGGCAATCATAATTTAGACAAAGGTTTTAGTCTTATTTAATACAAGAATTTCATTGTAGTTCTAAAATCGGTTTCATTTGGTCTTGTATCACTCCTGACATATCGGAAGACATGCTGTTCATCTCAAGCTGGGACAGTTCACTGCAAAATCTAGATTTAGCTATAAACTTCCTCAGTGTACTTGCATCTGATAGGTACACCTACTAGCCTTCGTGGGTCGTACCAACGTCTCCTGCTCAAAAGGAAGAGCATAGAAAGCATGTCACCAGGAAAACAAGAAACTAAGCAATGAAGAAGACGTGGCTGTCAGTCTAGCCATAGAAACTCATATGCTTCCATATTTACAAATTTCTATGAGTCTGCTGTAAGCTTAGAATGAAATCTGGATCCAAATTAGGGTTCAGTGGTGGTACAGACATCTTTCTGGGCAGAATAGAAAAGATTTTAGTGCTCAGTGATGCCTTAAACCTTGGCTTCTCGTAGGAGTCATCCAATAAGGATACTGTTGAACAGATATTGCAGTGATGTGGAAGTTACATTTGGAAATCTATGTTCACTGGTCTCTTCCATGCCCCTGGACTCAGAGACCAGCATGTCTGCCTCTAGATTTCTGGGAAATAGAACTGATATATATGGCTATCTTTCATGATCAGGAACAAAATAACCTCAACTAAAACCAACCCCCCAGCATGTGAGGAAGGCTGAGATGACAGTGCATGAGGATGGCTACTGGAAAAAAAAGCCACAGTCTCAGGAAATTACCTTAATAGAGTGAAAATTAAGAAAAGACCCACAACACAGCCTGTCTCCAGGATACGAGCAGTATTTTCACGCCTTGCCAATTATTCTGTTTGCATCAGTTTGGGTTTATTTTTATTAAGTTGTCTTTTTTAAATGTATTTTAAGAGATGGTGTAATGAATTAAAAAAAAAGATGAAAGCTTAGAAAATACTTAATATTTGTTTTAATAAGGAAGTAATTATTCTTTTTATTCTGTGAACAGGAAAGGAACCAAGCAGTTGGGTTTTTTCCATCTTTTTCATGTTGTTTTATGCCTGTAAAAAGGTTGGGAACTCTATTTAAGTGGATTATCCTGCCACTGAAAGGAAAGTGGGAAATGAGTTAGAGAGGGAGGGTTAATTTCTTTCACGAATATATAAATGTTTGCACACATATATTTGCTGCATGCAATTTGAGAAATGCACTTCTTCAGCTTTACAAGGTCACCTTAACCTTAAGGATTAATGGAACAGACCATTAGCTACTAGAGGATATAGAAGCAAAGTCCCCAACAAATTGTGTGCAGATAATGCAAGGCTATTCCCTGCTGGTCTACCAGGGCCCCATTTATAGCTCAGAAAGGAAAGCAGAGGAGGACTTGTCTTGGCGATGGGTATCTACTACACAGGTGTCTATGCCCTAGATACAACCTCTCCTAGATATCTGTATGCCATTATTGTTAATGGATACTGAGGAGAGTGCTTTAGCAGATAAAACGTAGCTGTTTATTTTAGGATGCGATGAACTGCACCCTAAACAGCATTAGTTCTATTGATTAGGGCTTTACTGACTTGCAAGGGAAGATTAGGATGGCTTCCCCAGATACAAATTTCTACAGAGCATCTCCCTGTATTTACTCAGGCAAATCCCACTGTCTGTACTGTAATTAAACCTTCTCCTAGTCCAAAATGGTCAGCAAAGTGCAAGCTACAGTGATTTCCCTGAACTCATTAGTTACTGTGTATAGTGAGCAGTTTTTTGTCCTACTGACTCTTCACTGATACTAGACCACTACTCTACCTGAAGTGAAACACTTCTCTCTGAAAATAAAGGGTATGATTCATTGCTACTAAATGAAGCAAAAAAGGTCTTCATGACAAAAGCAGGCAGTGGATTATATCCCTCAAGAACCTTTCCTACTTGGTGATCTGTTGAGCAGGCAGGCTAGATCTGATGCAGCCACAGCCCAAATGTTTCACCCAGTGGTAACTATCCAACGCAATTGCTGTATTTCAAAGTCCTTCATCTGCTGCATCGCAGCAGATAGGGATTGTGAAGTTTGATCTTCTGCATTTTTGGCTGTCCTCATTTCCAGGTTTGATAGGCAGGGAGCTGCGTTTGTTAACGTATTTATCACTCGCCAGAAATGTAGGCGAGAGTAACTGCGCAAGAGAGAAGGAAGAGTCATTTCAGTAACACAGCGCAAGAGTTACGTGAGATATGCAGTAGAGATTAACCAGGAAAGCCAAAAAGAGCCATCAGCCCAGATCCATGCTCATCCGGGAGAGAGAGGGAAGAGACTGGCTTTCAAAGGAAGCTGCAGTTATCAGCTGCCTCTTTCAGAGAGCTTTTCTCTTCCTTAGAGGAGGAGATTCTCCTTGGGGCTGCTCAGTAGCTGGCCAGTACATTTTCCTCTGCTCCTGCAGTAGGGCAAGGCTGAGTGCAGTGACTTTTCATCCTCTGTGCCCCATGAGGCAGCTGAGCGTTGGGGACAAACATGCTGCTCCAAATCAGAAACAAACAAACATTTCCAGTGGAAATTTCACCTCATACAGCGAGTTCAGACCTAGCAAAACATACTGTGTTCCATGGACTTTTAAAGACAGGCTGTGGATCTGCGGGTCACAAGTGTGAAACCACATGAATTTGAGTTTACTCTCTCGAGTGTCTGGTCAGAGTAACTGCTGAGATTGTTGCCACTCACACCTGGAGGGCTGTTTAGTGACACAAGTGACAGGGATTGTGCTTCCAGTGCTGAAGGTTAGAAACTCAATAGGAGATGTACTTGAGGGGTTTTTTTTGGAGTCTAACAATTTTCGATTTGTAAAGGCTGATTTTATGAAAGCTTCAGGGTCTGAACAAATGTGCCCTGTTTGATGAAATTTCACTCAGAAAACACATCAACACTTCCAGTAGGTTGAAATGTTTCATTTAAGCTTTTTTATAACTTTAAGCTTGGATTCCTATTTTCTCTTTGAAACTCTAGTATAATGTAACATTAAAGTTAAGATACAGACAAAACATTCTGATTGACCTAAAATGAACAATTTTCATTGGGACTTTCTACAATTTGTTCTTTTTCATTTTCTTTTAATGTTTACAAAAGCAAATTCCAAATTGCAGAACATCCTTTTGCATAGAGATTCCAGATTTTGCTCAGGTCTGTTAAATCACTGGATTAGGCATGTACACAACAGCTCACGATTGTTACACTCACACCTTACATGAAAAAGCTGCCATCCCACAGTGGTGGAGATTCATGATTGCCTTGTGGAATGGAAAAGATCATGGGAACTGCAAGCATGTAAGCAGCCAGGTCTGAGAAATTTCCCACTAGGAATGCTATTTGGAAATCTCCCTTTGAGGTGCTATAATTGACTTCTGCATCTGCTGTTCCTTGGAGACTCAGAAATTCTGAATACAATTTTTTGAATGGTGTGTTCCTGGGGCCTCATCTCTCTCTGTTATTTTTCCTATTCTCTTTCGTTTTCTCTCTTTTTTGGTTGCTTTATGTTCCACGTGCTACAGGAATGTAGGTTTCTTTACTGAACTGCATTTCAGGACATACTGTGTCATTTTATCCCTGACTTGTAATAGTATCTTCTTCTGCCAGTCTGTGAGGCAAGGCATCTTAAGAGTAAAGTTCTTTTCCTTTTTCTCTCAAGAATATTCGTAATCGCCCTTAAAACTTCTCAATGTGCTAATCTTCAGGCTCTCAGTGAAGCTCTTCAGGTTATATGGCTCTCCATATTATCACAAACTTCTCTCCAGACCATTTTCCCTACTACCATTGGGCTTTACTTCTGTTCAGTGAAGATTTATCCACAAAGGTTAGGTGTGGTTATATGGCAGTGTTCCAGATCCATGATACTAGCTGAATGGAAGGGCCTCACGTGCAGACTAGGTGAGGATATGTACAGAAGAAAAGACTGGCTGGTGGAGGAGAAATGGAATGGAGAACAGGCTTGCTGTACTGGAGACAGCAAAGGGATGCAGAGGATGCAATAGCAAGAGAATCCATCAATTCAAAGAAAAGAAAAGGGTGGACATATTTGAGTACACGGAGAAAAGGTAAGGGTCATTCACAGGGAAAGAAATCAGAGAGACCTGCAGCAGAAGATTCAGCAAATGAAGACAGCACTCTGCCAGTTCTAAGGCCTTTTTGTTTTCCAAGAGCCACAGCAGCATAAATTTCTCAGTTCACACACCTCTCAGAGCAGGCTACAGGGACAGTACAGAAAAGCATCTATAACTTAGAACCTCTCATACAGCAGAAGCAATCCAGACCTTCCCCTTCCTCCTGTCTTGCTCTGTACTTGCTAGAATGACTGTCTCTCCTTCCTCTGCATTTGAGCTTCAACCCTTCACTCTTCAACCATAAATAGGGTGGTTGAACTTCATGCCAGGAGAAATGTTACTGACAGAATCACACCAGAAAAGGTCAAAAACATCTGTGCCTTGCTAAGGCAAGTGCTCAGAGCAGTGAGTGAAGCTCAGGTGATTACAGTGGGATTTCTCATGTGCCACATGAGTGTGGTATAGTACACAGAGGTGGTCAGACTTATAGGCTGATCTTATTGGGAAGGTTTTCAGTAAGCCTAACCACTGAGAGGCATTCCCAAAAGGAGAGCCATCCTTCAGGGAGATACATCTCCTCTATGCCCAAAAGAGCAATTTCTGACATTGAGGTAGCACAATTATAATGAGTTCCTAGTCTAGGAAACAGTGTGGAAGTTTGGGAGAGGCTTGTACATTTGTCCCTACATTTATTTGTTTAACACATAGATCACTGGGTAAAAGAGTATACAGCAATAGATGGATGTATAGCAAGCAATAAAACATAAAGGCCAAGAAAATGAGACTACAAATGTTGACTGGAATAGTAGTGAAAATATTGATACTCTTCGGGGAACACTTGCACACAGTTTAGCAAGAAAAATGGGCGAAATTAGATTGAAGCAGCTAAGGTGCATTGACATTAGTTCAAAGAACATGAAAACCAGCAAAATACCTTTGTTATTAACTGGTTATTATAGGAACATGCTAGAGTAACAGTCATGATTGGAACACAGGCTTTGAAGGGTATATTTTAGGAAAGGCAGAAACAAAGATTAAGTTAGCTGGGATTATGCACATTAAGGGTGTAATGGGCAAATAAGTAGTAGCAAAGCTGAAAGAGAATTGACTTGGGATAAAAATCACTTGGAGAGGAACTGGGAAAATGTTATTTCTGGGTGTTTGCTCTAGCCCATGGGATCATAAAGTACTTCAAGATGTTCAAGAGAGAAATATAACTTAGGAATTGAGTCAGTTTAGAAGGCTGTATTTTCTGAAATTTAGATTGTAAAATAAGTGCTATTAATAAAAGTAGGGTCTGGTTATTCTTGAATATGATAGTTGAAAGACTTCATCACCAAATAATCACTGAGCCTCATCAAAAGTGCTGCTATTGTAGCCTTGATTTCAGTTAGCAGAGAGAATTTTACAGGAAAGCTTTACGTGGGACCTAACAATAGATTGATCATGAGGTGGATATCAACATGGTAAATAACAGGCAATTTGATTTTGTCAGGAACAAATTGTATAAAGCCAAGCTGATTTCCTACTCTGACAGGTAACAAGCCTTGTAGATAACGACAGAGCACCTTGACTTGTTAGGTTTTGACACAGCCTCATGTGAGAATTCCATTAGCAGTCTGTAGTAATGCAGCCTGGATAAAATTACTATGATATGAATTCAAAACTGTTTGGAAAACTCTACTTGTAAAACAGTTCTCAGTGATTCACTGGGTGACTAGAAGGATGCATCAAGTTGGGTACCATGGTCATTGATGATTTAGGTAATGGAATAATGTATACCCCTTATAAATGATAGAATAAATTCTCGAAAATCATGTACATGGTACTGGGGACAGGATTCAGATTTGGAATTATGTAAACGGATTGGGGAAATGATCTTTAAAGAATTGGATCCAAATCAATGACGATGAGTAAGAGGTGCTGAGAAGCAATCGATAATATCAGTACAAAATGGGAGAAGCCAAGTATAGTTCTGCTGAGAAAGATAAAGAGGGTTACAGATGATCACAAACTGCCTGTGAGTCAATAGTAGTAAATCACCTGTTGCAAAGAAAGCAAACATCATGCTGGGATGTAGAAATAGGAGTGTCATGTGTAAGATAATGTGAAGTAATCCTTTTTCAATTTAGCCTTGACTGCACAAAATTTTGGATGCTGCATTTTAGGAGAGATGCAGGTTTCCTGGGTTTAATCCAGAAAACACCACCAGAAATGCTCAGAGATGTAGAAACCACAACTAATGAGGAAAGACTGAATGAGCTGGGACCTGCTTAGCCTGGTAAGAGGAGATTGAAGGGGTTTATGAGGAAGGAGGAAGCTGCTATGAAGACAGTAACCTTTTCTTTACATCCATGGTAGAGAGGATAAGCAATAATGGACTTAAATTGCAGGAAAAGAGATTCAGATGAGACATTGGGGAACACTTTTTGAGGGCAGGGAGAGTAATACAAGGAACAGATTGCTTGGAGAGGTTATGGAGTCTCTGCCAGTGGAGGTTTAAAAGAGCAGGTTAAACACATGCCTGTCAGGAGTGATGGAGATCTGGACAGCTGATTATCCCTTGGGGCAGAGATGGACTACGCGAGCTCTCAAGATCCCTTCAAGTCCTACAGCTATACAGTTTATTTCAAACTGAGTGGTTGGATAAATAAGAATAAATCATTACTGAGAGTTTCCCTTTATTTCCAAGGGGCAAACTTTGTGCAAGCAAAGAGACCAGTAAATAAGCTGCACTTGGGAACCAAGTCTTTAAAGGAGAAGGTGTAGGGAATACATTTAAGTGGATAATGAAAAATTCTTCAGAATATGCATCCCAGGAAAAGGGAGCAAACTTGGAGGAGACCAACTTCTTTTTAAAGTTTAACTTGAAAACATCTCAGCCACAAGCAGGCAGCCTAGAAGGAACAGAGGAGGGCAGGAGCAGCATGTTGCCTCAGTATTAACAAAATTCTGAATGCTGCCATTTCTAAACGTAAAGATCAAAGAAGCCATTTGTGGTGGCAGTGCAAAGCAGCTGTGAGGTGAGTGAAGACAAGATGAGTTAGAATGCTGCAAAGGAATTGTGAGAGTTTTCAGGGGCAAACAGGAGTCGTCCTCTCTCCCTCTACCACTTAGTACCCTTGCAACCACTGTTGTCTCACAGTGCAGATCTGCCTTGGTTTCCCCACACCTCCAAGGGAGCTACAGAAGCGCTCTGTTTCTACTCTGAACCCCAAGCAGCTACCCAGCTGTGCTCCTTAGGCTACTGCTTGTGATGGCATGTGTGAAAGCAAGATTCGTGCCTTTGGGAGAGGAAGCAAAGAGTCAGGACTAGAGAGGGATGTGAGAGAAAGGTCTAACTTATCTGAGTGCCATTCTGGAGGGTAGGAGCAGCAGTTCCTGTTGCTCAGAGGGCATATTCCTTCAGCAGTAGCAGCCACCCTGGCTCTGCCCATGTTGGCAATTGCAGGAAGGCTAACTCAGCAGCGCTTGGCATAGGCTAAGAAAGGCATAGGTCTGTGGCCCTTTTATTAGCCCCCAGCAGTCTGCTGCACTTGATAACTGCCTAGTCCACCTGCACATCAAGGCAGCCTTGGAAAAGGGATTAAGCAACAAAGAAAGGTATGTCTTGGGAGGTCAGGAAGTGCAGGGATAAAGTGAGAATTGCCAGAAGTCAAACTGAGTTAGTCTCTGTGAAGGAAATGAAACAACAGAAGGATCCTTAACACTATAAATGAAAAAAAGAAGTGGAGCCTCTGCATGTAGTGAGAGAAATTTGCACAGCTTTAAACTAAGGGGATACTTTGCCCTTAAGAACAGAAATACAGAGTGTGGAGGCAAAGTCAGGTGGACTAATGGAAATAAGTGTACTGAAAGTGCAATGATTGCATGCAAGATGGAAGCAATTCAGAGAGCTTACTGTACTCAAAGTGGGGAGGTCAGGAAATCATCCTCTCCAGCATGCTAAAAGAAGGGGCCCATGAAATTGCAGGTCTGGTAGACATGATTTTTAATAAATCTGTCCAATACTTGTGGTTTCTCTGCCTGAATTATAGCAAATGTGGTACCCATATTTAAGAAAGGGAGGAAGAGCAATCTAGGCAGCTGTGGGCTTGTTATTTTGGCCTCAAGGGTATAGATGGATTCAGAGCAAATTATGTTGGAAAGAATAATTGAAGACATGGAATAGAAAATGGAATATAGTGCAATATGCCATTATCAAAAAGAGATTGTGCCAGACTAACTCAATATCTGTCTTTGATAAGGTAACTGATGTTCTAGACACGGGAAAAGCAGTAGATCTTCTCTATCTCTACTTCATTAAAATTTGGTTTGTTGCCACTTGGGAAATTAATAGTTAAATGAGAGAAGATGAAGATTAGTTCAAGAATTGTGAGCTGAGTAAAGAACTGGTGAAAGAGGGGAAGGAGGCAGCTGGAAGAAGGTTGCTAGGTAAGTTCTTAAGCCTTGGTCTTGGGATCAGTGTTTTCAATACTGACTTTTGGCCTAAAACTGGGTGTGGGTTAACAGGAAGCATCAGCAATGCCTAGAATCATCAGAATATCATACAAGGTTTGTGGAGACTGGGTTAATGTGGCAGCATGAAATGCAAGGGCACAGATTTGGGCCCTGAGTGGGAGTTTCACCTGCACACTGAAAGCTTATCAGTTTGAAACACGAAAACAGAAGACAGATTTGCTTGTAGCAGTCACTCACAGTACAATCATGAGCTTGCAACTTGAAATGGCCATGCAAGAAGTAAATGAGATCTTAGGCTGTTGTGCCAAGGGAGGGGCAGACGCTAGACACAGGGGGGTACTATGGTGTCTGCACAAAGGAAGTGTAGTCATCATCTGGAACAGTCAATGTCAGCCTTGTCAGCCATTTTCAAGAGAGAAGAATTAAAACTGGAGCAAACACCAACATGGAAAGCCTGTATGATCAGGGGAATGGCAAGCCTGTCATGTCAGAGGAAATGAGCCTGCACTGTTCTGTTTAGTCAAAGGGAGACTGGGGGGGGGGACATAATTATTCTCTGTAAACACATAATTGGGTCAAACATAAGGGAGGGTGAAAAGCTACTTTAATTGAAGCTCACTGTTCTCACAAAAGTATTCAGCTAAAATTGCACTGGGAATTAGATGGATTCTGTCCCTCAGAGAAGAGTAGTCAGAGAATAGCTTTTCAAGGGTTACAGTAAAGGCAGACAGTGCAAGTGCTATGAGAACATAGGGTTGAGGGATGAGACCATATGACATGGTGAAACCAAGTGGCAGGGCTCAGTGCCTCAAGAGGTCACTTTCTGCTATCATTTCCTGTATAGGCTGGTGAGCAATTTCAGGCCAGTTGTAATTAATGCCTGGATCCCAAGGACCTGAACCACTGCTGTAATTTCTAGCGGCATATATAAGTTGTTTTATCTATGTCTCCTCGTGCTCTGACACTCTCCCCTTGCCTGCATGTACAGTATGGATTTGTAGGGATAGTGGGGTGGATGGTGGTCTGGATCAGTGCTACCAGGGTGAGCACAACAAGCAGACACAGCAGAAAAGCTCAGAGACCCTCTTTATCATACTCCTGGGAAAGGGTCCTTTCCCTTGCTCCTGGAATCCATGATCATTAACAAGTAGCCATGGTACCTCTTCCTCATCCCAGCTATGAAAGGAATTGTTTCCTAATGGGAGTGGAGGGCAAGGTGAGGTTGCAGCCCTCCCAGCTGGTCCAGTATACTCTCCTAAAATCTGTGCTGGTTTCTTGGGATGCTGTGCTTGACACATTGCGCACCCATGATGATGCAACAGGCTGCATAGGGACCAGGGTGACGTGAGCGAGCTGGATTTCTAAAAGGGACTAGTTACAGAGATTTATACTTCCGTCTCTCCTGAAATCAGGCTCTGCATGTGTGTGAACCAGTTGTGGTGGTAACAGAGCTGTTGATGGGAAGAGATCCACCACTCCTTGTGGGGATAGAAGGGAAAATATCCACCCCATTGCCTTGTGTACCCAAAAGGGGAATTGCACCTCAGAAAACCTGCCACTATACCAATAGTGATGGCTCTCCTGTACTGGTTGGTGGCTCTCTGCTGCAACTAATGTAAACAGCACAGGTGCCATCAACATCACGGTCGCTCCTTCTATCTCTCCTTACCGCAGGGATTTGCTCCTGTCATCCCCTTGTTCTAAGCTGGTGAAGAGAGTATCACAGCCACTCTTAGTCAAAAGCGGAGGGGGTGGAGGCCCATCTGGGCTCTTGGTTTGATTTCATATTTATGAAACAGCTTAAATGTCAGCTTGAGTAAAGAACGACACCTTCCCAAGCTTCTCATATTAATGCCCGTGGCTGCCACTGGTTTCTTTGGGAAGGCAGCTTGTGGTTTTTATTCTCTCTTTACCCCAAAGGCTGCAGGGGAAGATGAATTGGACTGATAGATGAGACTGCAACTTCTGATAAACTACTTTGCTGACAGGAGAGGGAGATGGGGAGGGGTGATATGTACTGAGGAAGGAGAGAGAGAATAAGAGAGGGAGAGAGAAAGTGAGGAAAGAGAGATATAGGACGGTGGTCTACATTGCAGAGAATTGGGAAAGTGGTCTGAACTGAAGGCTGAGAGAGATGGGGAGGGAGGATGGTTGGCTGTGAGGAGAAAAATCAGAGATAAACTGGCACATGCTAAGGCGAGGGAGATGTGATGGGGAAAAATGCAAGTTACATCAAAAAAGACTGCTGAAGCATTAATTATACATGACAATGTATATATGCAAAGAGGAATAAATAAAAATACACCCACCATCAGCAGAGGGACCTCCTCTTGGGTCTGCGCTAAGCGCTGTGTTGGGTTGCTGGGGGCTGTAGACCATTGGAGAGCTTTCTGCAGAAGCATTTGCATGACGCACTGCTGAATCCTGAAGAGATGCCCAAGGCAGAGCTGAGCCAGGCAGCTCTGTATCAAGCAGCTTAAATGTCAGCTTGAGTGATGACAAGCCACCTGGGTATCATGCTGCAAGCAGGGTTAGCTAGCCAGGGCCAGCCTCCCGAAAGTGCTTCTCTGATACACATACCTGAGCTTACCTGAATATAACTCACACTTTCATGGTGCAGGTGTGATGGGGATGACTTGTTCTCTTCTCCATCTGCCTAAAGCAGCTGGAACAGAGGATGTCCCCACCACGACCAGGTTAGGAGGTTTCTGGATGAAGGAGGCTGGACAAACAGGTTATATGGACCACTTTGAAGGCTGGCCCTTTCCAGAAAGTGAAGGATTAGAAAATAGCCTTGAGCTCCTTGAAAGAAGATTACCTGTTATGCTTTCTTGGAGGAGTATATACAGGTTTCTTTAACTGATGATACCAAAACCTGTTGTGTTGAGTCTCAACATTGGGGATACTGGAGCAGAGAAATATTGGGAAAGCAGAGAAGGGCAGCCACCCTGTCTCTTGTACTGATATGAGGGGCCAGGGAAGTGAAAGAGGTTATTTTTGGCCCTTCTGGACTAGTTCTTGAGGGACATGATTTGCCCTTGACAAGAACAAAGCAAAGTGAGGACTTCCCTGAGAGTACACTGGGGTAAAGACAGACTCTACAGCATTTGTATCCCAGGGGAGGGATGAACCTGTCTTTTTCACCTGGAATCACTGACAGCAGTCTCCAAAGTCTCCTGTGGAGTCTGGATCTCTTGTCACTAACATCTGCTCCTTTTTCTCTTATTGAAGGCTTTCAGTTAGTTTGTTATTTGTTTTTAACTTAAGCCGAGAGATGTCTCTGAAGTCTTACTCTGTCTGGGCTCATGACGCTCAGTACCTCTATCAGCTGTTGCAGTGTTTTGAGCATTATTCTTGGCAGTATCATATCACTCACTTTTCCACATCTCAGTCAGTTCTTGTCACTTTTTTCTCCCTGATTGAGATAGTAAAAAAGTCTGCTTCCATTTAATCTTTATCCCCCATGGTCAACTCTGTTTACAGACTCTCTTCTTGCTTTTTTTTCCTTGGAAAAGCTAATTTTTGTTGTGGTCTAAAGCCCTTGTGCTGCTGAGGATTAGAGTCCCTCTGTGCTGACTCTTTTGTGATATTCCTTGGCTCCGTTTCATTTCCCTGTTTAATCATTCCCCTTCTTGCCATGGGTCGTGCTAGATTGGCTCTTGACATCACATTTATCTACCATCTGCTGACTAATGACATGCAAGGGCTTGGTTTCCACTAATAACAAGCCAGTCTAGTTTAAGACTACTTAGAGATACTGAACCTTGCTTCCCAG
Organism: Psilopsiagon aurifrons; assembly: GCA_025447955.1. Lineage (NCBI taxonomy): Eukaryota > Metazoa > Chordata > Aves > Psittaciformes > Psittacidae > Psilopsiagon > Psilopsiagon aurifrons. The sequence continues at coordinate 13,971 of JAOEHY010030609.1, read as the reverse complement.
ACATGGGCATGCAAGCTGGAGATGCATGCTGCTCTTGTCATGTCCATTCTTGTCACCCAGGCTCTACAGCACCCACTTTTTAACAGCACAAAGGACTTTTCTTGCTGCTGTATCTTGGACTGTTTGTTCTGCTGCTGAACTCAACTAGATCTGTTTATCCCTTCCCTGCTTGAAAGACTTTATCCAGATAGAGGAGAAGATCTTATACATCTATAGGGCTCAGTCCAGCTCAGGAAAGCCTGCCTTGGAAGAGGATTGTCCCTCTCTCTGTTGTGTGGTCCCAAGTAGACTTGCAGTGAAAAAGCCTACTTCTGTACCAGGCAATTAGATACATCTCAGAAAAGTTCTCTGATATTGAGGCTGCTTGGCTTCCAGTGCCCTGCTTCCATGCAACAAAGCTTTCCTTCCTTCCAGACCAAGGCAGCTATGTGCAAGCTGCCTACAGGAAAGGGTCACCAGCCCATGCTTAATCATAGGCTGTGCCCAGGAGTCCTCCGGGATGCTTCTGGCTGGCCTCAGCCAAAACCATGCCAGGGGCTGCACCAGCAATTTGGCAGTGTGGACAGCTGAATTCCAGTTACTGGGAGCACTTCTTGTGCCTGGTTAAGTCACTAGCCAGAAAGAAGAGGATCAGTTTGCTTTGCAGCAACCCAGAACCCTGGGGCTTAATACCTGCTCTGACACCTTAATACCTCAGTTCTGACACCAAAACATTATACCTGCTCAGCATTAAGATTTCAAATACATCCCAGACAAGGGTGGGTAAGCAGTTTCCGGCAGCTAAGTCTTGCCTCCTTGTTTGTCCTACTGTACTGGTGACCCCAGCAGCTTTCTTGGGAAAGCAGTCAGTTAAGGCAATGCAAATTAGACAAAGAGGTTGGAAAAGGAGCCTCAAACTGAAGTGGAGACTCACATCTGATTTTGTTTCCTCAGAAAAGCCTGTCATGTGACTGCAGGGAACAGCAAGACCCTCCATTTGGAGATAGCACCATGTTGGCTACTAGCAGATTGCAGGGTGCTGACAATGTGAGGGGCAGTGTAATCCCATGACACTGGGTAACCGGCATAAAGGCTACGTGTGGTTCAGGTCCAAATGTAGCTCTGAGGCACCAGCTTTCTTTCATGGACGGTGTCCAGGGGGTGACAGGAGGCTTTGGCTCCAGTTCTCCTTCCTCCTTTAGCCTCCTCCTCCTCCATATCCCTGCTGCAGATCTGCAATTACTCACTGTTCCTACACAGCATGTGCCTGGCTCCCCGTGGGACCAGGGAATGAGAAGAGCTGAGTGCTGGAAGGAATAGAAGAGCCAGGGTTACAGCCAGGGAGCAAGCGGGGAGCTAATTCCAGGGATGAGTGCTCCTGGGCCCCCTGCTCTCCCAGCAAATCCTCGCGAGTCGCATCCCCTGTGAGCAGCCAGGGAAGCAGGCAGGCTCCTGCTGTCTCCAGGTGGAACTTTTACTCCAGCTCCCGCAAGGCACTGGCTGAGCTCAGGGAAGGACACAGCAAAGCTCAATGTGAAATTAGCTCTGTGCTTAAGCACACATGAGCCCTAAACAAACCCCAGCCTAATGCGCAATCCCCATCGCTCAAATCCTAATTAAACATCTACCAGTAATTCTTCTGTTAACCCTCCCCAGTCAGGGCTGAGTCAGGATCTTCTGAACTGAGCCTTTGGGCTCTTTGCACTCCTGCTCTGGATCCCCTACCTACAGTATTTAATTAAAGTGACCCAGTTTATGGCTGGGAAGGCAACAAAGAGCAACCCTCATCTACTTCCCACATCAGGCCTTCTAATAACATTTCACAGCAGTGTCAATATTGCTCTGCACTTTGGGGAGGTGGGGAGAGCCTTTGGAAGAGGACCTTTTCCCTTCATCTTATGCATATTTCTCTTGCTTTAACAAAAGAATAAGGGGATCTATGGCTTCCTAGACTAGGGGAAAGCTGGCTCTGGTATAGGAACTGATGAGGAAGAATAAGCCAGTGCCTGCTGTCTGAAATTGGTTTACAGGTGGGAAGGCCCCCAGGGTATCAGCTGCCTCCTGTTTCCCCTGGGTAAGCAAAGGAACACAGGTGCCTTCTGATCAGAAACAGGTCAGGTTTTTTTGGCCACAATAGCCTTCTGTCAGAAATGAGCTTTCATGTGATGCCTTGAAATTAGGATGTCATCACTGATGTTTTTTGGTTTATTGTTTGGGGAAGCGAAATAGATAAAAGTTCGAATGAAAGAGAACAAAGATGGAAGAAAGAGGTTAGACGATGTTTAAGCAGCACACGATTGTTGCCCTTCTCTAAAATGACTCATGGAGAAATAAACCTTTCTGAAGAAAAATAAGGCTCAAAATGAAATATAATTTCATTATAACTAGTGCTCTTCTTGACCTAGAATGCTATATCTGCATTTTTCTGCTCTACTTCAAACCAAATTAACCAGGTTATGTTTTTACCCTACTCCAGGCAACCTCTTTTTGTTGGACCTTCATTTGTGGTGCTCATTCCTCCTCCTTTTTCTTCTGCACTTGTCTTTGGAACTGTCTGTTTTCGGAAACTATTCCTCTGCCGTAGAGAACAGGCCATGTCTAAAAATGTGTTTGTAAGGCCATTTGCACCAGCTAAGGGTGACATATACATTAACCAGGACGTTGTACTAAAGCCTGGCCTGGATTAGCCCTTTGCAAGCACAGGGAAGAGAAAAACGCAGTCATGTTGGGAAAGTGGCAAAGAAACAACCTGTTATTTTGTGACCTATAGAAAAGCCCTGGTAACACTAAGTCTCTGCTAGGGAGATTCAGCAGTCTTTTGGGATCTCTCTCAACCCTGGCTATAGGCCTAGCTAGGATCCAGCTTTGTAAGCCCCTCTGCATGTTTCCTGTGTTGTGAGTATCATCTCTTCTTGCAGCCTCTGCTGCATCCTTACACACAGGAATGGGGCTGCAGGGGTGTGTAAATTCATGTGACTTCCTCTGGTATTAATATCTTCATGTGCAGCAGTCATTGCAGTGAGAATAAACTGTTATTTGTTATTTTAAATGGTTAATATTCATCAAATGTTTATGAAAATACTTAACCCATAATGATGACAAACACAGTGCCTAATAAAGATGGAAGTGAAGATCCTCTTTGTGAATATGTAATCAGAAGAGTAAAGAAAATTACATTAAGAAGGCTTCATTATGCCATTAAAAGTGTGAAATGACTTTTTCTTCTCCATTTTAATTTTAGCATATTTCTTCTTCTTTTTTTTAAATATCTCTGACACTTTCATGAGATGAGTACATAAAAAGGCATTGGGTGCTGTAACAAGAAGAACTGAGTGGCAACATCCATCATTCTCATCCAAATTTTCCTTTCTTTTATCATTAAGAAAAATCAACTTCCTTTCTACCAATTATTGTAATTTTTTTCTCCTTTATTTTCCTTAAGGAAAGAGAGATCCTTATTACTGTTCCAAATGTAACAAGTTGTTTCAAAATCCTCTTAGAGCTATAGGCCCAGAGTAGTTCCCCCAGAACAGAGGCTTACTGGTATGCAGGTACATGTGCACCCAATTTTGTCTGACACCCTGAGGCTTGTAACTGGCACCTCTGGAACTAATAGGGTGAATCTCTGCTCTTTGAAATAAGAAAAGTAAGGGCCTTTGATAAACTCCTTCAGGGCTGTGTACTGAAACATGCAGCCAATACCAGGTCAGACTGAAGGTGGTATGTGTTCCCACCACCTACAAAGCTGCCCAAAACTTCACAGTACCAGAGAAGCCCTAAATGATGTAAAAGCTCCCACCTGGCTGATGCCCACCTTGCTGAATTGCACTATGATCGTAAACCTAAACAGCTAGAAGAAAGGAAAATGGTTACCTAGATAGGGGCTGTGGCAAACCTCTCTGGGAAGAGAAAGATGCCACTGAACACAACTCTGGTTACAAAAAAGGGTTCGTGAGAAAGCACAAAGTTAGATGCATCCAAAAGGTCTGGAAGCCTCTCCAGCTTGCAATGCCCATGTGCTCCAGCCATGCCTTGTGTCCCTGCCTATGGCAGGGGGTTGGAACTAGATTGTCTTTGAGGTCCTTTCCAACCCAAACCATTCCATCATTCTATGCCCAGGCTCGCTGATCCACTGGGGAGAAGATGCTCTGCTTCCCAGGGGAGGCTCGGGGAACAATTATTTATGGCTTTCTTTTAAGAAGCAAAGAGGTGAAAAAAGGAAGTATTTTAGTTGCATGTTACTTGCAGTGTTAATTTAAACAATTAATGCTCAGTTTTGGCAAGAAACTTTTTCGCCTCTGTATTTAACATGCACATTTATTGCAACAGTGCTTCAAACCAAAACATGTTCTTTTCTGTTTAGGCTCTTCTGTTGTACTCATCTCCATGCAGCCAAGTATCATACACCTCTGCTGCATCACCCAAGGCATGTCCCATGTTTAGAGGTCTATGGAGTACGCATGTCTGCTCTTACCAGGACTTCTTCTGAGGTGAGTCAATACAGGAACTCTTTGGATAAACAGCTTATGAAGTAGTCTTGAAGAGTTATGATGTGGAGGAGGGTCCACAAACCAAACCTGTAATGAAGAGACTTCCCAATCAAAATGTGATCAAAGAGGCTGCTGCCTTCTCTCAGCCTACTCCTTTCCATCTGAAACAGCTGACAAATGATTATGTTGTGTTTGCAATTACAGTTCTCTGAAAGTGACAAATTATTGCGATTATTCCTAAATACAGAACTTCTACGTGTATAATTAATACATAGAAGAGTATATCTGATAAGTGGTAGGCCACATTCCAGTTCCATTTACACCATAATAGATGTGGAGTAGTTCCAGCTGTCCCTGTTCATGGAAAGCGGCTGTTAAATTGGGCTTGCACACTTGGAATACCTTGCAGAAGTCTTCCCTGTCAGAGCAGCAGAGAATATAGTACAGCTTATATGTTTTAGTCCCCACATTTAAAAATCTCAGTTCTAAAGTTTCTCTTTCCTGCTGATCTTCTGACAGCCTTCTCCAGCAATAAGAGGGGACTTGCCTCTCATGTGTTGCAGCAATAGCAAGTCCTAACCTGTTAGCTTCAGGCTCTGAGTGCAGTCTAGCCCTAAAGTCACCTTATTGCAGGGGAAAAATATGGATATGGAGCATGTCCCGGATCACCTGTTAATTGTGCCAAGGGGCACATAGCCTTTGTCACAAGAACCTGTCTTCGCTCCTGTTGTCTGTTCATGCTGAGGAAAAGTCAGTCCTACATTTTTTCCAGCTGAGTGCTTTCCTAGAGCGCTGTGCTCAGAGCTCAAAGCCTGTGATGTAAAGCTGGCACTAACAACAAAAAATACTCTAAACACTGAGCCAGCGTAAGAATAGGAAAAGGAAATTGTACAGTAATATAGTCTCCTGACACAGCTACCCATTAATGCCAGCTTTAAAGGTTAATGCAATTTAACTCGCTCTCGGCTATTACTCTGAAATAACATACCAAAGACTCCTCTATAAGCAGATAACAGATAAGGATGCTTTATGATAAACACCCACAATAAAACTGCAGAACTTTACAGTGTTATGCTTGCAGGAGTGGCAGATTTGCCTTTATTTGTGCATGTGCGTGTACAGAGGAAAGCAGAGAGAGGAGAGGAGGGAGCTGGAAGAAGAATTTTTGGCTCTTAGACTATCAGATAGCTTGATAAATCTGTCTCATGTGTGTTGCTTCTTGCCAATACAATGGAAACGAATTGACATATCGTGTGTCTGCTGCAAGTTGAGTTTCCTTCTGCACAAGCAGAAACAGTGGTGCAGGTCTACACACGACCTAGGAGAAAATGTTAGGGATTTTATTTATTTATTTGTCTGTCAACCAGGCAAATCCCATCAACTTTACTGTAGAAGTGCCAAATGTAGATCTTTCTCCACACCCCCTCTCCATCTTTTGCTTTAAAGTTCAGTGTCAAAGCCTTTCTTCAAAATAATAACCAAAAAAAGGCTAAGGAAAGTGTGAGGCAACTTAGTGCAGGGCTTGCATTGTCTCCTTGTGGAATATGCAGAAGGTACATAAGCATCCACTGCCTGGAGATTATTGTAACTTCTCATTAATATTCTTCAAGCACTCTGAGGTCTTCCATTATATTCTTTCACAGGTTAAAGGACAATATTTGCATGTCTATGGGACAGTGAAATATTTTTATTAAGAAATATTAGCCTTAAAATTTTAGGGCTCAAGAAAGACACCGTGGGTTTTGTATGTCAAACACTCGTATGTGTTTGGTGCACACACAAGCATGTAAGGAGTGCTAATTCTTCAATTCCTAAGCAAAAAGTGCTGCACCCTGGAAAAACAATATACCAGTAATGCTGCAAAGGGCCTGTTCAGAACTCATGGGACAGATCCATGCACCCTGCTTCCTTTGCACTCAGTTTCCCCGTCTCCAACATGACATTGTCAGCCCTGTTTTTGCCGCAACACTGACATAAGCAAGCAGTGCCAGAGACTTGCCATGAAGCTGAGAGCTTGTGCAGAGCCAGCTCACTGTGATTTTGTACAGATGTGCCCTACCTCAGCTTTCTGACTTCCCATTATTCCTTTGTACTACCTTCTCTACAAAGCTGATTATGTCTTTATGTTTGCATGGCAGCTGGGTGACTTTTTTCTTCCTCCCTCCAGAATTCTCTGTTGTTCCTCAGGATGCTTTCACTTCCCTGTTCAGCATCTCCCTTTTCTGCTTCACATTTTCTTTGCCTTTTTGCTGGAATATGACATTGCCTTGAAAAGGATTAATGCCATTCTGGGATGTATCAGGCAAGGGTATTTTCAGAAAGAGAAGTACTTTAGAAGTACGCTGCTATGAAGGACTGAGGAGGCCTCACTTAAAATACTGTAGTCAATTTGGGTCACTTCTGGACAAAAAAGAAGAAGCGATGTAGAGTAAAAACTTGTGAGAATGATTAGGGGAAGTGGCAGACCTTTAAAAAGTGTGTGTGGGAGGCTCAGTTAGGCTATCAAAATAAGGATGAGACAGAGAACAGTTTTGCTTCATAAAGACACTGTAAATACCAGGACAGAGAATTGTTTCTGCTGAAGAAAAGCGGTGCTAAAAGATCAGATGAGTATGAATTAGCTTGGAAATCAGGAGAAGGTTTCCAGACTTCAAAGAAATAAAGTTTTGGCCTTCCATACAGCATAACAAGGGCAAGGAACTTAAATAATTAAAAAGTAGAGCTTGCCGAGTTCATAGAAGGAATTACATTGCATTTATATTTTAATTAATTAACTTCATGCTTCAGAGCTCCCACTGACCACTACTGGGGTAAAGGAGGAAGTCCCTTCATTTCCTAATTTTTTATTCTCTTGGATGTGTAAGTAAGGGTGGGAGGAATGAGGAGTAGGGAGAGGGCAAATTGATCTTCCTTTGAAGCATTAAATTGCCCAAACAAGAAATTGGCGAAGGCTAAAGACAGGATAGTAGCTGGGTTATGCTGGTGCTCCTAGTGGTGCTGCCTGACTGATGTGTCTTGAATTAAAAGCATTGATTGAGTGTGGGATCAGGAAAGAATTTTCTCCTGGAATGAAGAGCGAGAAGTGTTTAGGGAGATTGTTCATATGGTTTTCCTCTATAGCTATGTGGAGCATAATCCACTCTCAAGAAATATCTGAGAGTGCCCAGCTGTATACAATTGTATGAGTCTAAGATTTTCCCAAGGCCCTTCATCCATCCCATTGTCTTTGTCGGATGTGTCGTGGTTTAAGCCCAGCTGTAACTCACCCAGTTCACTTACTTCCTCCCCACTCTTTCTTCCTCCCAACTCCTGGGGGGATGGGGAGGAGAATTGAAAGAATGTAACATCCTCGGGCTTGAGATAAGAACAGTCCAGTAGCTGAGGTATAACACAAACCACTGCTGCTACTACCAATAATAATAATGACAAAAGAAACAACAAGGGAAGAGAATACAACCTCCCAACCCACAACCAATACTAAGCCAAACCAAGCAGTGAACCCCCCTCTTCTGGGTCCCTGCCCCTATTTTTTACATCCTGGGCATGACGTGCTGTGATAAGGAATGCCTCTTTGGTCAGTTTGGGTCAGGTGCCCTGTCTCAGCTTCCTCCCGGCTCCCCCTCCTCCCTGGCAGAGCATGAGGCTCAGAAAGTCCTTGGTCAGAGTAAACACTACTGAGCAGCAACTGAAAACATTGGTGTTATCAGCGCTGCTCCCAGGCCGAAAGTCAAAAACTCAACACTGCACCAGCTGCTAAGAAGGAGAAAAATGACTGCTACTGCTGAGCCCAGGACAGCATGTTATGGTCACTGCAGCATTTTCTCTTTTGCATCACATGTTGTAAGGTTGCAGTGCTTACTGACTTAGAATTGTAATGGGAATTGAAACAGAAGTTATAGATGTTCCTCACCTTAACATATATTCCATTGTTGCCTGTAGTATTTGGAGGCTGCAACTAATAACATATATGGTTACCTTCTACTCTATGTCTGTTCAGTGAATATTTTCTCTCCTCTTTATTTTTGCCACCGTCTTTGTATTATTTGGGTAATTTCCCTCTACTTTGATTCTTTCTCTCTTTTTTTCCTGCTTTGTGACCTTCTCTTCTGATTTCTTCCTCCATTCTCTGCAGGTTAATCTTGTCTTGTCCTACTGTTCCTACTGCCCTCTTTCTGCCTATCACCACCTTTGTCTAAAGTTGTCTCAGCTGCAGCAAAACATAGCTCCTGGAACTTGGCAGGAAGAAAAAAGACATAATTTTCATCTCCTTTTTCGCCCATCCCAATGGAATAAGCCTTTTAATGTGTGCAAACTGAGTGGAGGCATGCCACACAACTGCCATGTCATTCCTTTGACCTTCACATCTATCTTGGCAGTTCTGAAATGGGGGAATGAGAAGTAATCACTGTGTGTGTGTCCTGGCTAATGACAAGCATCGGATAGAGAAGACTCTAGATCTCCTGCTTGATGTTCCTATGCCAAGAAGTTCTGCTGAGCTTCAGCAAGCTGGTATCATATTTATTCGTCTCACATGGTGCCAATGTGGTGGAGCTGTGGGTTTAGATATACTAGGCTTCTGCAAATGCCCATGAGCTCTGCTTTTCTATGCTAGCCTTTCATTTTATGGAATAAATCCTTCTTCTGTAGTGTCTTTCCTGGAAGCAGAAGTATCCAAAGGACCCGCTGGCTATCTTGGCACCCCATTGAAAATACTTAATCTGTAGAACCAGTTCTGAATTATTGCACAAAAATCTTTCTGTCATACTCCATGGGAAGTTCTGAGTTTGTAGACACCAGACGCTTTTCTTGTAATAAATAGGGTTAAGCAAAAGCTCTGTTTAGAAAATATTCTCAGGAAAGAAAGGCGCTCTAATGCAGAACATCTATTAATCAAGTGCTTAAATATGAGAGAATGACAACTTCAGGTCCCCATTTCTTCCTGCTTTAGGCCAATGACTCAAACCCTATGTCAGTTGCATCTCACGTAACTTCCCCAAGGATAGTGTTATATGTGAGTAGTTAAATGTTTATTCAGAATGACAAAACACATCAGACAGCAAGAAACTAAAGTTGTCATCTAACCACAGACATCTGCTTTAACCACAGGTCTGTTCATGTTACATTAGAAACAGAGCTGAGGATCGAATGAGTGGAACATACACTATTTCAACAAGAGGGCAAAGGAAAAATGAGAAAAAGAGCACTTTCGTTCAAACGAAGTCAAGGCCTAGCAGTGTAACAGTCAGGAAAAGGCCATGAAAATGCAGAATAGCTTTCTATCTAATCCAGGCTACAAGAGATGGTGAAGGTAGATGAGTAAGAGATGCTGAAAAAAACCTAAAGCCTTTGTTCCTTGATGAACTTCCTTTCACCATAGAAATCTGAATTAAAAAGACAGGGGGGAATGTAGACGTCAGCAGTACCTGAAGTAAGTTGGCTCCTATATGTAGTCTCAACACTCCATCCCTTCTTTCTTGTCAAATGATAATTTCAGCCTTGTGAGAGCCTGGCTGCTTCAGGAAAGCTGTTTCCCGAGGTCTTCTCTAACTTAAATCAAGCAACCAGAGAAAAAAGTGCCCTGAGAGATTCCACCATATTGCATGCAGCAGAATCCTTGGGGCTACTCAGCTGGAGCAGTTTGATTCAGCAGCTGAAAATCTGGAGGCAAATCTCATGCCATCCTGCAGGGTGATGGTTCATAAGGGGATTTTTGAGCTGGCCCAACTTCACATCTGCAAATGAGTGAGTCAATGATCCTACACAATCTGTGCCAACTCTGGCTATGAAGAGCTGTATTGCTGAAAGGCATCATATTCTCAGAGGGACTCCGAACCTAACAAGACAGCCTAAAGCAACGTCTAGGGAAAAGACGAGTGCAGAGAGTGCACTAAGCTCTGTAGTCAACTAGAGAAGAGACAAAATCACATCCTTTCTATTCCTTCTCGGAAACATTTATGCCTTCAAAAACCTGAGCCTTCAGTTTGCACATCCCTTGGGCTACAGCAACCATCCCCCCCAGGGACTTTTTAAGGAGTTGAGTGATTTCTTAGGGCTGTTCTGAAGCAAATTGATTTAACTCCTTTGTGCCTGAAACTTAAACTACCGTAATTGATAAAACAGCACAAAAAACCTCAGGTCAACAGAAAATTCTGACATTCTCTGGCTGCCCAATACCAAAAGAGCAAAAACAATGACAAGAAAATAAATGTCAGGCATATCACTCATTCCACAATTTTTCTGTCCCTTTGTCCAGTCTTCTTCCTGTATGCTGTCATGAATGAGAAAAGAAAACACGCTGGAGGAGCCAGGGCACAAAGAATCACAGGAAGGTAGGCATAACTGGCAGATGAGGGTCAGGACAGACAGCCTTTTAGAGCTCCTCTTTTAATCTTTTTGAAAGCCCCTGGCTTGCTTTGAATTTACTCTTTGTGACAATTTCATATTTGTTCTCTGATGCTTTCTCTGTCCTCTAAATCCTGTTGGTGACAGGACACCACGTATTGCATTTCCACTGCAAATCAGGAGCTTAATGCCCTGGTGAATGAACTTGGGAATTGTTCTCTTTATAAAACTTTTCTTTTCTTGCATGGCCTCAGGTGAATTCCATTTTTTATTGTTTTAAGTCCTAGAAATTGACTGCTTACAGACTTGTAGCTTCCAACCACCAAAGTCCCGTGTGGCTCTTCTTAATTGTCCATATAAATTGCTTTCTATTTTGGACATCATGAATATCTCAACAGCATCTGCTTCTCCCTTCTGGGCACCACCAACTGTGCATGAAATTCCCCCCGAAGAGGCCAGGTAAGAACTCTTTCCCATTGTGAGAAAATAAAGAAATGAAGGAAGTTGTACAAAGGACGAGCTGACTTCCCAGTACACTATGCAGATAAAAACACAATAGGGTCTGGTATTAAGCCAAGAGAAAGAAGATACCAAACAGGAGCAACCCATCTGTTCATAGCCACTTTCCAGACAAAATGGGGACCATCATGCTCAACAGATTTCTTCACCAGGAGCTGTTTTGGTACACTGCTTAGCAGCAGCAACTCTGTACAAGATATCAGCAGGGAATGAATGGCTGTATAGGCTGAAACTGTGAGACAGCTCCAATGGGTGGCTGGGGGACTTATTTCTTCAACAACTTTTTTTAGCACCTTTCACTCCATGATCCCAAAGCACATTTACAATTGACATTAACCAGTCTAGAGTCTACTGCCTGATGGAGCTGAGTATCATTCACTTTGTATTACTTAATGAAGAAAACGAAAGAGAGAGGGAGATTAAGTGATAAGTGATAACTTTGGTATCTCATAGCAAGTCACACACAAAGCGAAGAATACTGTTGATATGTCCTGACTTTCTACATAAAGAATAAGACCAACTTTCCTAATGGAAAGTCTGCCAGAGAGACTTGAATACACAATGCTTCCTTTTTAAAGTAGTTGAAAATTCCCTTCTGATCACACTTGCCACCATCAGGCACTCAGATGCACCATAGGATTAGGTTTGCACTTCAAAAGGCCAAACTTACAAGTGATCTGACATGAACCAGGGACTTCTCCTCCAAGCACGTGTAAAGAGAGAGCAGCTCAGATTAGCAAACACAGAGTGAAAAGAATGTCTTGGTCTTTTCTTCAACACAGATATCTCTTTGAGATAGTGCCTCTCCCAAATCCCTTTCTGGAGATTGCTGGGTATCTCAGAAGATGTCCTACTCCAGTATTGCATCTCTTCCAGTCACATTCTGTCTGACAGCTTGACCTTGTTTTAGGAGATATGGCAAAATCATTGTCCTGCTGATATGGCTGCAGGCATGAAAGTGAAGTGGAGAAAACTGCCAGAAACAATGCCAATCTTATTATTATGAGTCAAAGCTCCATTTTCTGCTAGGCATATAATTGTGCTTTGGACTAGACGGGTATAAATTGAAGATTGGCTGCAGCATAAATGTTCATTAGATTGAAAGTAAAACAAAGCTAAATTATCAGAGTCGTGTTTTCCTATGTGTTGGCAGTGCCATCTCAGTGCCTCTGTATTATTCTGTTCCCACGCCTTGGTTTGGAAGGAAAGGGTAAAAAAATAGATGTGACATGGAGGAAAGACGTACTTGAAATTGTTGGGTTTATTTTCATTGGACACAGTGTTCTCTCCTTGTACTGTCCCTTGGTATTGGTTCAAAATCTGAATATTAAAGGAATTGCTGATGTGGGGAGAGGTGGACCACAAGTGCCAGAAGAGAGGAAATCAGGTGATTTGCTGAGAATAAGGGAGAGAATTTGTGCTTGCTGTTTTTCTTTAAGAGCCTTTCAATGCCATTCTTTTCCAGTTTAGTTTGTTTTTAGCCAAGGAGGTCCTCTTGGATTCCCTTGCTGCTCCTAGTTACGACATGGACAGGTTTTCTCTCTGTATTTCTGGCCAAGTAGCTGTCTTCTTACAATTGCCTAACTTTAACTCTCAACAAGCATCGCAGATACCCCCATTCTTTACTTTTGATATTTTTCTAATTTTCACCTGGCACAAGGTGCAGTGCTTCACATCAATTTACCGCACTATGTTTGCTGTTCAGTGTGCTGAGAACCTTCTTCCTGTTCCCTTTGCCCTCTCCATCACCCTTTCCATTGTCTGACTTGGTTCAGTCCAGCAGCTGACAATAGGCCACTCTTGGAAAAAAGCTTGTTTCCTTCCTTTGTCTCCCTTACAGCTGGAAGGTCCAAACCCTGGGTACTGCATGATAGTCTTAAGGGCCTTTTGGAGGCTGTGTTTTTGAATGCACCAAGTGCTATGGCTCTTGTGCTTAGCCAGGCATTCAACTAAACATTTTTTGTGGTTGGAAAGCAATTATACTTTCTTTCTTTCTTGTTTTTCATTGGGTACTGTGAGTCAGAGGAGCTTTTATGAAGAGTTGGATGTGGTGAGTCATTTCAACTTCTATGTCTGTAGGTATTATTTTATGGCATCTAGTTACTTTTGTTATAGGTATTATAATAAATAAATAAAATATTATGACTTAGTGACTGCAATGCTGATTCTGTTAACAGGCTTATTCTCCCTCTGTTACCTATATTTGTTTAAAGTGACTTCATTTAACATTTATGTAGGCTTTGGTGCAGAGAAAATGTGTTACAACAAGAGTTTGTCCTAAGGGATCCTTATGGTACTAACAGCTACATCATCTACCGAGGCAGATATTGCTAAACACTGATATGAAAAGGCATCATCTAGGTGATTTAAAATCATTTTTTACACACTTGTTTTGTAACAAAATGCTGTGAAAGTTAATCTGAGCTTATCCTGTTTCCTTTCTGTTGAAAGCAAAGAAGTACAGGCATTACCTGGGCATTAGGTGGAAGATGAATTCCATCACATTACTCTGATACAGCTCCAGTAGGAGAGACTGTGTTACTCCAGTCATGGTACATGTAGAAAAATTGCTTTCTTTGCTCATCTGACTCCTCTGTCCCCTTCCATCAGTGGCTTCCAGCCTGAACATCGGCTTAATCGT
>JAOEHY010030608.1:17707-45455 GCA_025447955.1 Psilopsiagon aurifrons | reverse complement strand
AATGGCTGTGAAAACACTTTTTGAACAAATAGCTGTGCTTTAACTTTGTATTGTGAGGTTGCCTGGATACAGAACAGGGATCCTTCTATATATATATTAGCTAGTTTCGTGTTTACTGCTGGAACTTGGAATGTAACTGCAGGCACTATTTACAAATGTTTGGGATGAAGTAGTTCCAGAAAACCAAACAAAGAGGGGAGGGAGCGAAATCATCCCCAAGCTCCTCGTTTCTGTTTTCCCCATCATGTTGCTATGTATAACCTAAAATAGCAGGTAGGTAGTATCACTTATGTAAGCTGAGGTGGAGGCAAGAGGAAACTGATAGGAGCGATTGTAGAGCTAGGCTAGATGTGCATGACGGGTTTCGTGGTAGATGGACCTATATGCAGAGCAGAGGTGGAGCTGTGCAGCATCAACCAAAATCAGGTAGGAAGGGATTTGTGAAGGAAGACCCCAGTCTGGGTTTGTGATGGGTTCATGGAAGCACATCCCACCCTGGACTGGGAGTTGGAAACCTCCTGTTTGGTACTGCTTGGCCATTCCCTCTGCCCCCAGTTCCACTGTAGCACTGTGCCTCACAGTGATGTGGCACGAGTGATGGTTGTCTGTCGCATATCACCCACTCGCCCTTTGTGCTCCTTGCAGGGGTGGGTCGTCAGGAAGTGTCCTGTCACTATATGCTTTTCAGTGGGTGTATTTCTATAATCCTCTGGGCTTACAGCTGGGAAAGCTGCTGGAAGAGTTATGGTTCCCGTCAGCAAGTGGGAGGTTTGTGACAGCCCTTAGGTTCATCTTTGCTTGGCTGCCCCATCCCTGGCAGTGTCCAAGGCCAGGTTGGATGGGGCTTGGAGCAAGCTGCTCCAGTGGAAGGTGTCCCTGCCTGTGGCAGGGGTTGGAGCTGGGTGAGCTTTAAAGTCCCTTTCAACCCAAACCAGTCTAAGATTCTGATTCCAGAGAGTGCAAGTGCTCTGCAGCTTCGGGAAAGGATATCCCAATTGATCAGGAATGCAGATTAAGAGTTGTTTGGAAGGCAGGAGGAGACAGTCCTTCCACAATTTAGATCTAAGGCGCTGTTGTCTTTTATTTTGATGATTGCTTTGGTTGTTTCTGATTATGATCTGCGCTGTGATTGTATCTAAGCATGGAGGGGTAGGGAGGTATTTCTGAGATGGGGTACTCTTTGATCTTGATGTGGCTCTTTTTGAGCTCAAAAATCTTCCACTTAATGTTTCATTTAATCTGATTTCATTGACTGATCCTCCTTTGTCTGAATGGAACATGTTCTTCCACCCAGCTCTTAGATTCCCACTTGAATTGAGACTTTCTCAGTGCCTATACACTTAAAATGGTTTAAAAAGTCAGGTCATATGTGAGCATCACCATTGGAGTGTGCTGTGTGTCACAGCCAGGAGGGGTTTCACAGGGGACAGAGCTGTGCAGCAAATGAATTCCTCGTGCTCTGAAGCCACAAACCCGGAGCACCTTGTCCAGGGTGAGTCACTGTGAGCCTTTTTCCTGCTGTGGTTGATGACCTGTGGTCAAAGGTTCTAATTCTGCCCAGTGTGGGCAACGCTGCAGCTTGTCTCTGGGAAATGCTATTCCAGGAGCCCGTGAGAGCTTAAAGTTCCTTTGCAAGTCAACACATCTGAGGATCGTGTTTTCATCTCGACAGTCATATCTACTATGCTGAGGCATATCTCATGCCCTTCTGCCTTGAAGAGCTGGCAAATGGTGTCACATGCGTTTGGTGCAGACGCAGTCCACTTCACCCATCACTGCTTGGCTCTGTTGTACATTTAGGTCTGAATATTGTCCTCATAATGAAGCCTACTTGATGCCAGCAGAAGTTCAGAGTGAATATGTGCATGGGGCACACGTTTCAGCTGGTTTTTGGCTTCTTGTGCTTGCTGAAGAGGAGTTTGCTGTTTATATGGTTGTAAGGACTCCTCATGGCTTAAGGGGTTTCTTAATGCCAGCCTGGTGGAATTAAGCCCTTCAAAGTCCTGTCAAACCCGTGTGGCAGGGGGTTGGAACTATATGAGTTTTAAGGTCTCTTCCCACCCAAACCATTCCCTGATTCCATGTTTTACAGCTGGTATCTCGGCCGATACTGCTCTGGTGATAGTGTTTATTTTCATTCCCATGTGGATATTGTCATGTACTGTCCCAACTCTAGAAAAGATAATCAAATGAAAAAGCAGCACCACAGAAAGCATTGCAGGGTGTTGATTCATAGGGGCATTGGAATGCTCTGGTTGGGTTTATTCCCCAGCAACTCATTGTTTGGACGAAGGAATCTTGGGCGCTGGCAATGAAGGTTTGGAAGGCGACAAGCAGGTCAGGGAAATAACCAAGGAAAAGATGAGCCGGTGGGAGATAGAGCGAATATCTCCTGTTCAATGCTCGGGCATTTAACTTTAGTTGTATTCTGCTCTTCAGATTGTTTGCTCTGATCAAACACCTATTTACCCTTCGCTGGTCCGACTGAAACGTTTGCTTGCCTCAAAGCTCCTGTCACCTTGCACGCAGCTTCACCTAAAGAAAACATCAGCCTTGGCCAAGTCAGAAGGGCAGGAAAAAAGGGGGAGAAACAAAGAGAATAGAAGAGGAATGTGTTTGGGCAGCTCAGGAAAGTGTTCTGTGTGTTAGGCGGTGAATCTTAAACAATATTCGCTTCTTAGCAACAATGATTCTGCTTTGTTTAACTAACAAAGGCTATTGTAAGCAGGTACGTGCGTCTAGGGCAGATAAGGTTTGCGCTGGACAGTTCTTTTGTAGGCCTGGCATTTGGTAGTTTGCTCTGGTTTAGCTCTGGGATGAGAATTAAGCATGCTCGATTCTGACCAAGGCTGAGGTTAGACCTGAGGCTCCCAGTAATTTTCCAGTTCCTTGCTCAATTTAAATCTTAATAGAATGGGGCCCAGCCTGTCATCTTTATGTTTCATGGCAATCCCAGTGGAATGGGGAACCAAAGGGTAGAATTCAACTTGTCTCTTCTCTCAATAGGAGAGTAGCACTTTTGTGCTTGCATCTCTTTGCCATCCAAGATCTCAAAGTGCATGAGTATTGTCACTGGAAAACCAAGGCATGGGGCAATTCGGTCACTATTCAGGCTGTGATGTCCAAGCAGCAAGCTGGCTTACTGCATCCCACATAATCAATCGCAGGAACACATCCTCTGTGAAGTCCTGTATTTAAGTACTATAACACCCTATAAAGAAGAATAAACTGAGGGGGAAGGTGTTGAGCGTTCGCTAGCCTGCAGTTCTGCAGGAGGCCAGTGGCAAGGCTGGGAACAGCCCCTGGGAATCCTGGATCCCATCCCCGTATTGAATTGCTGGATGTGCCTCCCTTGCTTTGAGCAGTCGTTTCCCTTGCTAAGGTAACTTCAAGTATTTGTCAGCTACAAGTGTAGATCAGTTTTAGAGGGTTTATCTCAGTTGCCTAAGGACACCCTTGGTTCTGCTTCACTCCTAGCCACGAGAGACTGGATTTCATAGGGTGGGAGACCAAACTCCTTCTCTTGCCACTTTCCATCAGTCTTGTAGTTCATGCAGGAAAATAGGATAAATCCAGCCAGGTTCTTGTTGCCAATGAAAGCCTTTTCTATCAAAACGGAAAGATACAAAAAGCCATTTCTCTGTGCTCACCAGCTTAAATAAGGAGTGGAATTTATTCCGTAGTAATCAGGGAAATTAAATAAAGCTGAGGAGATAGAACATGGGGGTGTAAATGTAGTTATTGAAGTGCTGTGTTAAGTTCCTGCCTGGACACACAAGGAGGACATGTCCTTCATGGGAAAATGCCTTTTAGCCTGTCTTGGTGGTGAGAAGTCTCTAAATGGAGAGCTCCTGGTGTCAGTGTCGATGTGAATACCATACACCCAGATGTGACTGAGCCACACCTGGACCAACCCTAAGATTTCCCAAGCTGAGCTGAAATGAGCCTTTTTCTTAGCTTCCCATCCCAATCCTTTTCAACTCCATTCCTGTGATCCCAGCACAGATTTCCATGTAATTCTAAGTCCCTGCTTGTCTGACAGGGTTGGGCCATGCTTGAATCTTCAACATTGATATTGGTTGTGTAACCTGCTGTCACCTAAGCTGGATGGACTGCAGGGCGTTAGAAGGAGTATTTGAGGGAACTCCTTCAGTTCCTGACTCACAAAGCACACAGGAAGGCTCTGGACACTTGCTGTTTGCTTCCATACATATAAATAGTTTATATTAACCCATCTTACAAGGGGTTTATGAGGATTAGTTAATATTTGCAAGGCATTCGTGGCCATGCAGTGTATTAAGTACCTTGAGCGAGTTTCTTCCTATTTAACTTGCATGACCTGATAAAGGATGCTGGTTTTCCTCTCTAATCTCTATCTCATAACACAGCAACCTTCTCCTGTTTGGCTTCTCCTATCTTCAGCTGTTGGACAGGAACAGCAAAGCCTGAACTCTGTTGTTTGCAATGATTGAGCCTTTCAGAGGGAAGGGGAAGCCTGTGCAGAAGGAAGCGTGTGGTGTTGTTTAGGGCTTGAAATGAGCAGAAAGTTGCTCTGTAGGAGAAAACAAATTCAGGCCTTTCAGAAAGGAGCGTTTCTGAGCATAAATATAAGCTCAGAGTGACTTCCATAGCCTCCGTTTAGTGTTAATGGCTTTTGCTTCAGAGTTGAAGGGCTCAACTGAAAGCTTGTTCGCTTTTCCAGATGGATCAATTGATCTGTTATCATTGCCTAGAAATCTGTTGGGTTTCTAGTGTCTTGTGGAATACCCATTTTCATTACCTCATTGCAACTGGGTCAGTGAAGATACCTCGCAGGGGAGATGGCTTTCAAGAGGGCTTTTTCTTTCCTCGTGTGTTGTAGGATGCAGGTTCAAAGGGTGAATTTGCTCCCCAGTTATAACTGCAGTCAGCTTCTGCCCTGTCCATCGTGGCCATTGTGGGACCATGAATATTGCGTAGTTCAAAGCATCACCTATGGACGTGATCATGAAGAAGCCACATAATAACATCTTTAGTTCTCTGGCAAAATCCACCTTCCCTCCGATTTGTCAGCTGTAATTAGAGGAGGCATTTATCCCTCTTTCACTGTGGAGAGGTAAACACCAGGGTAAGAAGAGAACCTTGTAGTGAAAGAAAGAGAGTTCAAATTGGAGGTATGTTAGATATGGGGCATAAATTTAGGTTCCCTAACCCTCCGATATGAGTTATGGAGGGGTCTTTTATACAAGGAGCAGTGGGAACAAGCAACAAGGTCACTTCACAGTTTGCCAGCTGGAGTGGGCATTGCTCCCTGTCATAGCAAAAGACGGGATTGGACAATCCAGAAGGTCCTTCCAGCCCTGTAGTCCTAAAACACGTATTGAGTAACAAAGATAAAGGGCAAGGGAGCTCTGCTGGGTGGAGGCAGGATGAATTGCAGCATATGAGTTATGATAGGTATGCTGGACCTTGGCTGGTGTCAACTGGCGCAGGCTGTGATGAGGCTGCAGGCTCTAGTTCAACTGAGGGTTTGCCCCTTGGTCCTTAGAAACTGATCAATTCTATGCACAAGCCCCACAGTAATTCTCTTATTATCCTTTAGCCTATTCCTGACTTGCATTACCCATTAGTTTTACTTCCCTGGGGAATGTATTCCAGGCCATCAAATACATAGACTTCACCATTTCCCGGTCAGTAGCCCTCGACCCCCCCTTTCTTTCTTGTTTTCCAGCTGAGCCCGCTGAGCTTTGGCACATTCCTCTCTTCCATGGTAGTTTTCTCAGCAAGCTCTTGCCAACCTTTCCTCCCCCCTCCGTCTGGCTTTGCCACACACACGTGTTCCTCTGTGTCTGTCCTTATAAATCACTTCTGGTTTTCCTCTCACCCTTTGGATTTTATGGCTGCATCTTGGGAGTGAATTGAAGAGGGAGATGTGTCCTGCCTCCGGCCAAGGAAACTTCCAGTTCCTTTTGCTTTCATTAATTGCCACATTTTACTTAAAGCTTTGGTCTGATTTACCATCTACAGTCCATTTAACACTTACATCTTGCCATGATTCTGCTGTGAAAGTTCCTTTCATGTTATTTCCCTTCCCCCAGGCAGTTCATAGAATCCCAGACTGGTTTGGGTTGGAAAGGACCTTAAAGCTCATCCAGCTCCAATCCCCTGCCATGGGCAGGGACACCTTCCATAGAGCAGTTGCTCCAAGCCCCGTCCTTGAACACTGCCAGGGATGGGGCAGCCACAGCTTCTCTGGGCACCCTGTGCCAGCGCCTCAGCACCCTCACAGGGAAGAGCTTCTGCCCAAGAGTTCATCTCAGTCTCCCCTCACGCAGGTTAAAGCCATTCCCCTTGGCCTGTCCCTGTATTTGTGTTTGCATTCTCACCGGGTTTTGTCCATTCAGTCCCTATGTTTATAAACTCCTTTAGCACTGTGTTTTCCTGCCTTCCCGGGCCTTTGCAGCACCTCCTGATTTAGATTCAATATCTGAATTTAATTAGTATGCTCTCTCCTCTCATTCAGATCATTAAATCAGTCCACCAGGAGCAAAGTGAGAGGATGAGCCTGGAGCAATGTGTGCCTATGTGGAGGATCAGCCAAATGAATGGCAATAGGCATTAACAGAGGAATTGTTAATATCAATACCCTCCTTTCCCAGGGAGGGTGTTGATGGGATCTAGAGCCAGGTGAAATGATACATAAATGTTTAGTCTCATGTGGCAGATCTGCAGATACATTTGGATTAAGCTGCAATGAATTCATGGCTTTGCCTGTTTAAGCTGTCAGTGAAGAGTGTGAGGAGCCAAGATGTAACACAAGAGTGGATTAGCATCTCTCAGTCTCCCTGGGATAATGCAAACTCTAACTGCATTCCTGGGATAGAAGTAGCACATCTGAATGATGGAATGCCGCTTGTCATCAGAGCATAAGCCTCAATTAAAGATAACCCAGGGGTTCTGGAGCAGCATAAATGAATGTACTTAAAACTTCTCTGAATGAGAAAGACAGAAGAGATGGAACCTGAAAGGTTTTTAGCTGAGATTTATCTTAGGTTTTGGTCTTTCAGGTCCTGGCCTGGCTACTGCCAGTGCTGAGAGATCAGTGTTTTGATCCAATTCCATGACAATCAATAGATTGCAAGGGCATATTTTCTATGTTTAGCAAATCAGCAGATGTCAGTCAGAGATGGATTACTCTGTGCTTTCTATCTACATGTGCTTGGCCTGTGTTCCATTTTTTTCTGTTCCCCCCAGATAGATCAATACATCTACTGAGCTACAGAACAGGCTCATGTTTTTCTCCCCATTGTCATAATAGTCAGGGAGCTGACTGGTGACTCCTTTACTTTGTTTTGCTGTGTTATGCTTTTAACTCCATTAACTTCACCCAGGAGTTAAACCAGTGGCTAATCCAAGCTCATCTGCTTTTCATCTGGAAGTTTGGCGGTGTGTTTTGTGAATGAAGACACATACCCTGACAGATAACACTGCCTGCAGTCACTGGGAAGAACATGAGGTTATGCAGTGCTTGTGAGATAAAGGCTCAGATGTCAGTAGACTGTAAAAATACAGTGCACAAGGAAATGATAGAATAGTTTGGGTTGGAAGGGACCTCAAAGTTCACCCAGTTCGAACCCCCTGCCATGGGCAGGGACACCTTTCACTAGAGCAGCTTGCTCCGAGCCCTTTGAAAAGACCATGGGGCTTGCTGAGGTAGCTGGTTAGGGACTGTACTCAAGGTAATATCAGAAGTCTACAGTGTTGATATAAGGAAGTAACTGAAATGAGGCTGGTTTGTGTGGTTGTCCAGTGGGAATGACCCAGGATCTTGCTTTCTGTGCTGCATCACAGAAGGCTGTAGTTAAGAAAGCCATTGTGGTTTGTTGGAGCCTCAAGTGAGGGAAGCAAACTTCTGTATTCTGTGGTTGGTTGAAGGGAAGGACTTGGCAGCAGACAGGCATGCTAGAACATTGTAAAGCGATGGAGGCAAAGCTGCACTGGCAACATGGGTGAGCTGAAGGACACTTCCTTTAGGCACTTAAAAAAGAGATAAGATGCATGACAGTTCTGTCTCTTTCTGTTTCTTCTCTAGCATGGCTTGCCTTTTCCTCCAGAGATTCTGCAAAGGATGCAGGCACCAGCAGCAGACACTTCAGTTGTAAATTTAGAGGTCAAGATGTCTGCTCTGTGGTCCTCATTCTGGAATCAGCACCATGAAGTACCCATTTGAAGAGAAATGACAAGGTTTCAGCAGGTCTTGATTCCAAACTTAACCACTGCAGGAAACTTCCAGGCTGGGATTTCAGTTTGCAGTGCAACTGAGGAGTAAAGTAAGAGCAGAGGGGGAAAGCATGATGTGTATAAACAAGATAAAACAAGTCAGGGGCTCTCCTCCTGCCCGCAGGTAACTTACATGAGCAAAAACATCCCACCACCAACATGGAGACACTTGCATCCTGCAGCAGTCCTTGTTCTGCCCTCCTTAGATTTAGAGAGGGTTCAACTGACCTTTGTGTGCACAGGAAAAAGCCAAATGGGAATAATTCCTTTAATTAATGTAATTGGATGACACCCAAGTGTTTTGGGGGGCTTCTGTTCTGCTTGAGATACGTTGTGCAAACTGTCCTGGCTGTACATCACTCCCGAGCCAACACATTGTGCAGGGGATTAGGCAGGGAAAAGGGCATTTCCCAGGAAAATACTCCATTTACTTCAGATTCAGTATTTAATAACACAAGGAATGTAGTATAGAATCACAGAATTGTTTGGATTGGAATGGGCCTTAAAATCACCTGGTTCCAACTCCCAAAGTATGGATTGCAATAGGCTTTTACTAGGGCAGCAGATTGGTTTTGTAAGCTGTCACCACGTGCACCTTGGTTACAGGTATTTTCTTATCCTTTCTTGCTTGTCATCCACAGCTGAAATCCTGCCTCCATCAGCTGTAGACCGAAAAAGCAAAGCTCCCAATTGTATGGGATCTTACCTTTTAACGGGAACAGGTCATCAATCAGCTTTGCAAGCACCGAAGGCCCTCAGTCAGCATGGATGATAGAGAGAAATAGTGGAGATAAGATTGAGACGTGTCTGAAAATTTGGGTATCTTAGAAATAGTTGCATCTCAAAAGGTATTTTCCTACAACTGATTACATCTGCTTTCAATTAGTAGAGGAAATCACCAGCAAATCATCAGTGTTTATTTCCCTCCACAGCAGTGTTTTGAGGCAGCCTTCCATAACCTTATGTACTCGACGGCATATTTTAACACTAACACTTGGTACGGCTGTTTCTCCTCCTGTGAGGAGCTGTGATTCTCACTGAGGAAACTCGCTGAATGCAATTAATCGTTTACTGTAGCATGGCCCATTATACTCCAGCGGGTCAGTGTTTGCTACTTGTAGTTAGTGGCTGAGATCAGGCAGCATCAACTGTAAGCAAACGCAGTTTCACCATTTCAGTGTTGGTTTCATTCCTTGGCTTCTGTCCCTGTGCTTTTCAAGTTGAGGTTGAATTTGACTTTCATGTGCATGGTCGTTTTGTTCCTGTAGGTCCTCTAAATGGGGTTATCATGGATGACACAGCTCCTGCCCTCGGTGAGATCATAGCAGGTTACTCAAACACTGCCTCACAGTTGGATTATGATGGCCATAGTAAATGGTTAGTGAAGATAAGTAACTAGGTGATAAAACTAAATGCCCATTGATTATCCAGGGTCACTGACGCAGGGAAGGCAGGCGGGGGGAAATCCTAGGAATAGTTTATTTGCACGGACATGTGGTATCACATTTAACATGGTGGGTTTGGGGTATTCTAGAGCCTCTCTTTATTACATCTGTAACAGTGAAGTGAACGTGATTTTAGAGGAGTGGAAGGTTCCAAGCAAACATTGCTGACCTAGATTTTCAAAATGGGTGAGCTTGAGGACACCATCTCCATTTTATGCCTTGTTCTCTTCGCCCGTTCCTCAGAGTTTCCATGGAAACTGCATCCTCCTCCCTGGCAGATAGAAACTTCTGATGGTTTCGGTAAGAAGGTAGCAGGAGGTACTAGGGCAGAGAATGTGTTACAGAGCACTAATGGAAAGAAGGTCATGAATGAACTTTGAACATAAACAAAGGAGTGATAATAGACGAACATAAATGTCAGTGCATTGTCAGCTAGGATGGTTCAAAGTTACTAAGGGATGTGAAAGTACGAACTTAGCAGAGCATGACCTTGTGCTGATAGTTAAGCTGGGTTCAGGATAGAATATCAGAGATCAGTCTGACTTTCTCATTATGGATGAATAAGCAGTGCTCCAGCCCCAAATTGCCAATGTGATGGTGTCTTTGAATACTTTCTCAGCACCAAGCCTGGTGCTGCTTAGGGCATAAGGCACCCATGGTGAGAACACACTTTTGCTGTATGGCACCTGATACATCTGTAGGCTGCACTACAAACAGCACTGTCCCTGTCAGTCAAGGATTAATGGTACGAAGCTCTCATTAATTAACATAACTACATGATTGTGTTACAGGTTGAACTATTCTTCTTGGCCGGTGTTTTTAAATGAACTGCAGGCTGGTATTTTCTAAGGACTTCAGAAAATGCAGTTGGGGTCATGGTGCACTGATGGTGCTCAGCTCTCAGCCCCCCTTTAAAAATCCCAGCTGTTGGAAGCCACATTTTCCAGTGGTGCTTCCCAGCAGTTGCACACGGGATTTGCAGCCTTTGCCACTGAGTTGTACAAGCACGCTTGTCTCTGGCATTGGGTTCTTAGCCACAAATAGTGCCTTGTGAGCAAGAGGCGCAATACAACGTACTTCATCTGGTTCTTCATGGGTATGGGATGAGGAGCAGACTTATCCATTGTCAAGCTGAAAGTATACTTACATCCAATACAGAGTGCTTTTTTCTTTCTCGTAGTGTAAACTCATCTCTTCTTTACAGCTTCTGACTAAAGCATTTCCATTTTGCTTCGAGGAAGCTTTAAGTATAGGTGGATTGCCTGTAGTTTTACATCTTATTACTGTGATCCTATGGATTATAAATCAAAAGCAATGTAAAGCATTTTCGATACTTGTCACAACAAAAGATTCCATCAGAGCCAGATTGAAAAGCAGTTGGGCATTAGTTAGAGAAGGGATTGCTATAGGTGTGATTTTGGGCTCTGGATTAGGTCCAGCCCTATCACAGGATTGTGGACAAGTTATCAGATACTTTCCTCCAGCCTGTGTTTTCCAATCTGTAAAGTAATATTTGGTATCTGTGTTTCTTATAAGTAGGTCTAGGTGTTGAAAGGTCTGTGTGTGTATTGGGTGGGATTTATAACTGTTACTGGCCAAGCAGTAGGACTAACTGCAAGTCAGAAGCTTTCGAGTGGTAGTTTAGAAGTAAATTTGCTCTATATCTCAAGCGCATTTTGTTGCCTGTGTATGGAATTCATTGTAAAAAGAGCTGAAATGGGCTCCTACAAGTGGGACAGGGTGTCAGAGCTTGTCTTTCTCTGCCTTTTTGCTTGCAGGTTTAACTTGTCATGTAGTTGGTAAATGGGAGATACAGAATGGAGGTGTCTGGCACAGCCGCCTGTCGAACACAGGCATCTATTCCATGAAGCACAGTTGGTGTGAAGACTCGGTGCTCATCAAGTTGAATTTAAAGAGCTGGAGTGTAAATCTGGTGAGCATCCTGGAGTATAAAAGTAGTGCCAGCCCTCTGCTTTGTCATTGCGCTCCGCACAACCAGCAGAATGGGAGAGGAATTGTAGAGGGTTTTAACGTGATGCTGGAGAAGCTTTGACTGGAGCTCTCGGCTAGCATTGTGTATGGGTCATCCCCAGCTACAGCGAGGCCACCATCCACCAAAACAGGAGGCTAGTGTACAGCAAGTCAGCTTTGCTCCTTGGCCTTCACTTGGGAGATGATGTTCATTGGGAGCATCCGTGTGCGCTCAACGGCCGCCTTTCCACCGAATGTAAGAGAAAGTCATGGGAGAAGGTGGCTGGATCAATAACCCATTTAACCTGTTAATCTGACAGTGGCCAGACCTTGGTGCTTGTATTGGTGCATTCATTTATAAAGGTGTCTGGGGCTTAATGGAAGAGTACAATGAGGAATCGGGGCTAGTGTGCTTGAGCTGAAGTGTCGCATGGAGAGAGTAAGTAGGGGGGAAGCTGCTTTAGGGAGAAGTGGCCAGTTTGACTGGCCTGACACTGCAGGGGTTTTTCCTTTTCCTGCTCTCTGATCAGGTGTAAACAGATCATTTCAGGGGACTCCTGTTTATCTTTGAGCATTTGTTCAATGTTAGGGAGTATGCAGAACTGCAGCATTACCTGGGCTGCATGGAGAGGCCTCTTTCAGTTCCTGCTTTCATGATTGTGTGGGCATGGTTGTTCGTCAAAGCTCAGTTGCTGTTTGCAGCCGTGAGGGTCAAATGCTGCACTCAACTCCATAAACTTAATTAAAATATGCTTACACTGATAGGCTAAGAATGTTCTTGAAGAGGGTCAAGTGCTGCAGCAGCATGGTTAAAGAGACATAGGAAGGCAGGATGAAGGGGATTGCTAGGCCAGGAGGGTTACAAATAGAATCATAGAATCATAGAATAGTCAGGGCTGGAAAGGACCTTAAGCTCATCCAGTTCCAACCCCCCTGCCATGGGCAGGGACACCTCCCACTAAATTATAACACCCAAGGCTATGTCAAATGGCAGGACTATAACAGTGTCTCTGTTGCCATGTGTTTTTCCTATGTTTTGAATCAGCCTTTCCATAGGAATCACTGAGCTTGCCTCCTGCCTGAGCATCCTGTCTCTTATGGCACAAGACAGATGTTTCCAAGGAATATCCTATCTTCGCAGGGATGGGAACTGCTGTTGCTGTGATTTCTCGGAAATCAGGCTTTTAGGTGCACAAGGATTGTGAAAGAGAGGCTGGAACATGCTGTTTTACCAGCCCTCCTCCTGGGTCAGCTCTAACATCCGTAGGCAGAAGGGATCATGCAGCCCATTCTCTCACAAGGTCTCTTGGGTGGGAGGAGCAGGGGGATCTTTCAGGAGCACGCATTGGTTAGTCCCAGCTTCTCCACTTGGCCAGCGACGGGAATGCCTGTTACCCAAAGGCTGTTTAGGAAGAAGCCTGTCATGATATTCAGTGAATATCAAAAACAACATCTTATGACCAAATATTATGAAATCAGCAGACCACAAAAAAATAGCAGAAGTTGCTGGGGCAGATTCCTCCTTTGCTTTCATGTGACTGTTTGATCTATGCTGACCTGCCAAGTTATTTGAAAGGATGTCATTGTCTGAGCTCAGGGCAAAGATGCTGTAGAACCCCTCTGTATTTGTTAATGTGGGTCCAGTAAGGAAAACATACACCAGCAGGAGACTGGTGCTGGTAATGCAGTTCATTGTTAGGGCTCTTTAGAGGCAGAGCTCACTGCAGTGGTTTTGTCTGAGTTTTGAGAAGATTAAATCTAGGAAACCTATAGAATGTAGATAGGGGTCTTTATTATTATTTGGTCTGAGAAACAAGCACCTGCTGGTCATGGGAGCTGCTTAACTTCACATCTGAGAAGGAAAGAGAGTACCTGACCTTGTCTGTGAGACACCTAAAGCACAGATTATCCTTAATTATCCTCAATATTTGTCCTATAAATGGTCCTGTGGCAGTTGCAGGCATGCACAGCCATGGGGAGCAGAGAGGAGTGCCTGGAGGCAACGTTCCTGGGAGGCAGTGTGTGCCCAGGCCACAGACACACCATGGGGTCAGAATCCTTCCTCAGTTTCCCCCGTGTTTCCAGAGGTTAGCAAACACGTTGTTGAGCTTTACCACGAATGACCTGTGGCCATCGCCTGACGTCTTGCTCCAGTCAAGAGCAGGGCAGGAGCCAAGTGTGCCCTTTGCTCTCGTGTGCCACAGGGGGAAGAGGGATGGCTCCTGCCCCCAGCCCAAGGTCCAAGGGGGGTGAATGGGGAGGGACTGCTCTATTTCCCCTGCCTGGGTGGAGAGTCCAAGTTACACCTGAGCAATCACAGCAGCCCCAGACAGCTGTCTCCATGAAGCTCTCTCAAAGTACCATTAGTTACGTGATGTGTGGATAGAAGACGGACCCGAAGTGAGCAATAGCTTTGTGCAGGGGTTAACCATGTGTGTATCCTTTACATGGCCCAGTGCTGCTCATGCAGACTTGCACTCTCCAAGACCGTGCAGATACTAGGCTAAGACATGGCCTTACTTAACTTGTGTGTTCTCTAAACTAGGTGTTGTATTTCTCTGGAAGCGCACTGTAACTTGCTTTGCTTTTGGAGGTTGTGGTGGTTTTAGAGCAGAATTGGTTTCATCTGCCATACTCGGTGCCACCTTCGGTGGAAGGTGGGGGCAGGCAACAAGAACTGAATGTGTGACCGTACTGCAATGAGTTGAAATATTGGTAGTTAAGATGATGAAGATACGCAGATTTGTTACCTTTCTCAGAAAGTATTTCAGTCATTAAAGACTTTGGCTTGATGCATTTATTCCTATGAAGTAGTATCTTGCCGATTGTAGAACTGTCCTGGCTAAGCATCTATCTTCTCATACTGTGGCAGATGTCTTGGGAACGTCGTCTCCTGAGCCATTGTGAAAGCATCCTCCCTTGCATGTCTGGAATTCAGTCTTGTCCTGATTGAGCAGAAAGTCCCATTCTTCAGAGCCAAAGAGCAACAGTTTTATTATAAGTTTATGCAACTTGAAATACTTCAGGGCCCTAAAATTGGCAGTGTGGAAAACTTCACAACCTTATAAACCACCCAGGCTTCAGTGCAGAGAACAATTCATCCTTGTCATGTAACTCTGCAGAGCCAGCAAACAATGCACAGCTCTGTCGGCCTTTCGTGAACTTCTTGGTCAATGTGATGAGTTTCTTAAGAAATGAAGTATCCCATCATCGCTCAGGGAGAAGTATTTTAGACCAGCTTTAAGACACAAACTTAGTTTACTGAGTTGTCTCTGAGTAGAGTTGTATGGTAGGGAAACGGTTTCCTTACAGAGCACTTCCACCTCTCCGAGTTAAAGTTTGTACTGTATGAAGATGTTCCAGTTGTCCTCTTCAGGCCTAGAAACCGAAATCCAGCTGTCAACTTGCAGTTGAAGTATAAGTTTTCAAGGGCAGAGGGAATTCCTTTGTCTCTATAAACAATCACCATGTGCCCCGAAGCATGAGGTATTCTTACTGGGCTACTCAATTTTGATTACGATCCAGCGAGTTAATTATCTCCAAATCCCCTTTTTCCTTTCAAAAGAGGTTATTGAACAATTTCCCCCCCAAATTTGCCTGTATCTCCTGAGCTCACTGGGTGATTTTAATCAAGTCCTCTCATCTGTACTAAGATCTGCCAAATTCATTTTGCAGATTGACTCAGTGTGAAGGGTGTCCTGGAGTCCACCTCTGCCGGGCCAGCTGGGAATGGCCATGGGCTCTTATGATTGGCAAGAAAGTCGGAAGTATAGGGTATATTGAGGGAACGAGGAATGTGTTTCTGCTTTCAAGTGTTCTGGGACAAATAGAGCTGAGGCTGGGATCAGGATCCCAGTCTTTTGGGGAGCCGCAACTTAAGGTCTGTAAGTGTCAATGTTATTTAGAGTAAGTAAATTCCATCTCATAAGTATGTATGGAAGAGAGATGAAAGCAGAGGCTTAAGAAAGGTGTAAATTCTTCTCTTAAAAGTGCATCTCCCACATCAGTGATCATCGCCTGTGAGACCCCACCTCCTCAATGGCCCTTTGCAGAGCTCCTCTTCCTCTGAAGTGCGTCTCTACCTGTCCTTGTTCCTTCTGCTTCAAACTAAACTAATGCAAAGAAGAATGTGAGGGTCCATTCGAGGAGTTACTGGGGAACAGGGACCGTGCTGTAAGTTCTTGCTTCTGAATTAGCCAACTCTTGGGACAAACCCTAAGCCGGTCCCTTCAGATCAGCTCGACGTGCGTGCGCTGGCAAAGCATCATGGATGCTGAAGCAACTGTTATCAGATCTCTGTTTATAAATACAAGATTTTGAGCTTGGCTTGAGTGCTTAAGCTCACTAACAGGCGGGCTTCCCCCCAGCAAAAGCACAATAACAACCACCACGAACAATCACTGCTTCACCTCTCCCACATTAGCTATTAATAATGTTAATTTACTTCCTTTGAGAGATACCATATGTTCCCCTTCCTGATCCCTCTACAGGCATAAGAAAAAACTGAGGAAATTAGAGAGACTCCATAACACTGATGGCAACATCCAATGTCTTATCAGACTTCCTGTTGTTGGGAGTATTGTTTTCCTTTAAAGATTAATATTTACAATGGTTACTTAGTTATCTTAGTTCATTTGGTGACCATTAAAGATTCCAGCCCTGAATGCGATGAATGAACCTCCTTTTATTTGTCCTTGATGACTTATTTGTCTTGTGCCTCGTCTGGCTGAAAATCAAGGAAAATAATTATTGGGTTGGGCTTTTACTGCCATTTCAGATGAGGGCTCAAAGTGCATGTTTCTGTTTGTCTGGAATGGGAGCCCTCACCCGCTGTTTCTGCTGATGCATGCATGTTTAAGAATATATGTTTTGTGATTAGAAGCATAGTTAAAATAGGTATTTTCCTCCATTTTTCTTAAGTTGCATGCCTGGTTTTAGTACTCCTTGGAGGGGAAAGCAGTTCTCACTTCATCCACATTTGCAGCACCAGCCATATGAGCTGACCAAAGGGGTCTGTCGACAAGGCAGCATGTGCCTGGAGGCTGTGCATGACTAAAGGAGCCTGGTCCAAGGGCCTGACTATAGTGTTCCCCTGTGCATCAGCTGAAGTTCAGAGGGGTTTCTCAGTAAGGGTAGAAGACATAGTCATTTATCTCTTGTATTCTGTATTAAAAGTCTAAAGGCATAGCAGAAAGCAGTCACTCAGTGAGACACAGATGAGGATCTCAATCCAGGCGCCTCCTTCTAGAGCTGCTGAGGCTTTCCTAGGCCTCTTCTAGGCATGAGGGATTTCAAAGTCACTTTGAATTGTCTTTGTTCCTGCTAAAGAGGAGCATAGAAGTGCCCTTGTACCCACACGGGTATTAGACCCAGCCCTGAGGACAACACCAGAGACTGCCATGGCCCATATTACAAATCACTGAGTTCTAAATTTGTGCCAGGTTCAGTGTTGCAGCAGGGATGAATATGGGGGTGTGAGCAGTTTTCAACCTGTCCTGCTTGTTAACATGAACTGAAGACATATCTTGCCTTATCTAGAAAGGAAAGCTCCTATCATCTCATCGCCAACTGCCCTTAAAATGGGTCCAGTTCCCTCTCTGAGTGGAGCCCCTGCAAGTGCATTTCTGATGGGGACCTCCACACTGGCCACCTCCCAGGCATCCATCTCCACACATCCTTTCCACCACAGCCCATTGGCTCAAGTAAAGCCCTCTAGACCACAGTCAGGTCTCTCTGTAGCCCAATGGACTCTGCGTGGAGTGATGTGATCCTTTTGCAGCATGTCTGTTAACATGTGAACCACCAGACCCTCATGAGCAAGCACATTCTCAGATACAGTTGACTCCTAGAGAAGGGATAACTTATAATCATGGCATTTCCAAGGTTCCTCTCTCTCTTTTCCCCCATTTCCCAGTGCTTATCCTCATCCCAACTACTGAATATGGGACAGACTATCTTATAGGTGTGTTCTGGTTTCTTTGCAGACTGCTGCCTCATGCTGAAACTGTACATTTGATGTGCTCTTATAATGAATTCATTCACACTGTGACAGATCTTTCTACTATGATAAGAACCACGGCCCAGGGGCCAGCGGTGCTGGGGAGCCACTCGTGTCCCTCACCTGAATTGCAAATGAAATGCTGCTTTCTTTTCTGTTAAAAACCACAAGCAACTGCTCATAGGAATAACACTTCACCAACTGCCAGCTGTTTGTGCCAGTGACAGCCTTATGAAAGAATAGTTCTCCCATCATCTGTTCTTTTCCTTCCTGCAGAAAATATGGAGCTCTTCTGCAAGAGGAGCACAAGAGATTTTCTTCTCTCTAGGCTGCAGATAGAGCAGTTGCTCTGAAAGAGCTATGTATGAGCAAAACCAGCCTCCATATTCATGGCACAGGTAGTACACGATTTAGGTTTAATTCTTTGTCCTCCTTCTTGTCCTCTCTGGACATGAAAGTGTAAACACTGCTTTCTGTTTCTGGAGGGGGACTTTAGAAGGGCCTGTAGGGACAGGACATGGGGAATGGCTTTAAGCTGCCAGAGTGGAGATGGAGACGAGCTCTTGGGCAAAAGCTCTTCCCTCTGAGGGTGCTGAGGCGCTGGCACAGGGTGCCCAGAGAAGCTGTGGCTGCCCCATCCCTGGCAGTGCTCAAGGCCAGGTTGGACACAGGGGCTTGGAGGAAGCTGCTCTATGGAAGGTGTCCCTGTCCATGGCAAGGGTTGGAGCTGGATGAGCTTTAAGGTCCCTTCACCCAGACTGCTCTGGCACTCTGTGATTCTAAATCAGTTTTGTCCTAAGGTTTGTCAAAGGTTGGGTTTTTTTAGGTACCTTGTGTTTAGGTTGGAGCTAAAACCACCTCTAGAACCCCAAAGCCAGCAGCAAGCAGGCCGGCTCGCTTGGTAACCTTTCCTATTGCATCTTACAGTAAGCAGAACTTCATGCTACTACCAGGTGAAGCTGTTCTGGTGGCTCATCTGCTCCATGGTTTATTAAGGTAAAACCAAGAAACACTTCTCAGTGTTTTGCCAGCTCAGGCAGAGATGTGTTTCTGTTATAAATGACCTTCTGGGACAACTTGCCTGCAGGGACATGATTCATTGGCAGCCTGCTGGTGACAGCCTTGTTTCTATTGTTCTAAACCCCTGGTTTCACATTTCTCCAGTTAGATAAGCTTCGACCATTAACTACCCAGTGAGCTACAAATAAAGTGTGATGTAAGAATTAAGCTTATTATCTGATGGGCAGTGTGGGGCCGCTCTTCCAGGTTAAGGGTTTGAGCAGATTTTATGTTTTCTTAAAACAAAACTTTGCCTTTTATTACATATCTGAAGGCATTGTCCTCCCCAAAGAGAAAATACGCTTCTGGAAGCTGCAGTGTGTATATATAGTGTGAGCTATAAATAGTCTGGAGCTAGTTCTGCGCAGTACCAATGTGCAGATATTGAGGCCCTGATCTTTGTGGCCACACTGGGGCTACTGAGAAGCATCAGTTTAAGGCTTTCAAACTGAATTCAGTGTGTTCAGATTTATGCCAAGATCAGGATCAGGCTGAGGGACTTTAAATATGTGTTGAGGAATAAAGGAGTTTGGTGGCCTCAGCTTAATCTTGGTTTTAGTTGGAGAGGGCATATCAGTTTCTGGAGCTGTTACCTGGGAGTAATACCAAAGCAAATGAATTCAGCCCTAAATGAGGGATGGTTTGATTATTGTGCTAGCTGAAAAATAGGTGTCTGTACTCCCCCAGCTCAGCTGCTGTAAATGGATGTGCATAAGGATTTAGAACTGGTTGCTATTCAGCTCCTTCTGACGACGGTAAGATGACTTTCAGCACTTGAATGATTTATGATGATGTTGATATTCACGCAGGCTATTCAGCTGCCAGCAGAAAGACCACAATGGCTGATCAGTGTCCTTTTTCTTCAGGCATAAGCTGGTTATAGGCTGACATGGAGAACAAGTTCTCATGCTAAAGCGTTATCTCCCCTGCTGCAGCGGGGTGGGGGCCATGGGGAGGCGTTATCGACCGCCTCTTATCTCTTGTGCTGTAAAATCGTAACAGGACAAAGCATGGAGGTATTAAGGGCATCTGAGGCAGGGTCAATGCCAGGGTATTAACCTCCCTTAGCCAATTTGTGACAAATAGAATGGATCTCTTGCTCCCGCAGAGAATTCTACAGCAGTTTCTGGTCCTGCGTTAGATCTTGCTGCCCCTCTGTTGCATCCTCTCTCATTTGGGCAGCCAGGAGAAGAGCTGTTGGAACCATTTGCTTGTGCCCTTTAACTTCAGTTTTGAGGCCTAATTCCAGATGTCTGAATCCTCTTTCAGTTCCATCAGGTCTACCAAAGAGAATGAGTAAGGCCTATTCACACTCTCTGCTGTTCTGACAGCTCTCAAAGGCTGTAGAAAGGGGACAGGAGAGGCAAGAACAACCCATTCTGTTATACCCCTTCCAGTGGGGACACTGCAAATTGGCCCCGTTGACATGCACAGCAGTGCAGGGCCCACTGGGGAACAGAGCACACCTTAGGGCAGTCTTCAAGGTGCTCTAGTTCTTGCCGGAGAAAAGGAAGGGACCTGCAAGGATCCAGAAATCCCTTTGCCCCTCTAGAACTGCTGTGGCCCCTTCTCTGTCCTTGCAACTAGGATAGCTGGGAACTGGGAACTGCCTTTCTATGAATGCACTGATGCTCCCAGACCAATGACGTGAATCTGGAAGTAAATAAAGTGTAAGATCTAAAAGCACAGCAGTAGAGCTCGCATCCCATTGCTGATGCCACAGGCAGGCAGCAGCCAGGCCTGAGGGCAGTCCCTGGTGCTCCTCCTAAGAGGTGATTGAGCCCAGTCACTCTCTGCCACCCTGTTGGGCTTAGCTTTGTGTCTGCCGCTGTGTGCACGGTCAGTCTGCCTGCCCTGAGCAGTCTGTTGCTGCTTCTGCAGAGATGCACTTCTTGAACTGGTCAGGTACAATCCCAGCCTTCCTTTCCCATTCTGTACCCTCATGTGATAAACGTCTTGCATCGATCCATCAACCATTTGTTTCGCTTGTTCTGCCTCTTGGCAACAACCCTGGAGCTCAAACTTCCAGGTGAGCATCTTCCACTCCGCAGTCTTAGTTCTGGTGCTGACTGTGGAAACGTCTCCCCCTGTCTTCAGGCTGTTCCACGCAGAGAGGGGAGTTGCTCTTAGGCAGGGCTCTGTCATTTATTTATCTAGGCAAGTCTGGGTATTTTCCCAAAGAATTTGTGGAATAGTCTCTGACTGATCAATGGCACAAACATGTGACTCCCATGTCACTGGGCAGCAAGCTATTTAAAACATCCACTAAAACCAAGCCAGTCTGAGAGACTCTCTGGCGTTAGAAAGGCCTTAATTTAGAGAAATGCCCATCTCATGAGCGAGTGTCATGTCATAAGGCAATATTGCTGCATTCCTCGAGGGCAGCGCACGGAAATAGGTCCTGCTTTTGCATGTGATATATAGATAATGCTACACTGAATATAAACATGTTTAGATCCAGGTTCAAATGCCCATGGCCTGGGGTCTGTTCTATTTTCTTCTATTTTGGGGCTTTTTTTTCCCCGCCTGCTTAACCCCTGCATCACTGAGCTGCTCTGATTCACACAGTCTTGTGCACTGCTTTTGCTGGTTTCAGGTTCCCTGGGCTTCTTTTGGCATTCGTGCTTTTCAACACCTTCAAAGAAAATTGTCTTAATTTCATCATCCTCCAAGTTTGGAGCATCATTGTCATTTCCCAGATGTGGATTAAGTGTTTCTATCTTTGGTGGCTCAGACGTGACCTGTTACTGTAGAATAAAGTTAAGCTTCTTTGAGAATTGATGGAGTTACGCTCATGTTCCGTGTCTCTGTTCCTCTTGGGAAATAACGTGCCAATGGAAGGGCAAGAATAAACTGTGGTGAATTACTCCTTTTGCATCCATGTTATTTCAGAGATCATCTCCTTTCAAGGAGAAATGGATTCTTCAGTTTCACAAGTAAGATCTTATTTTGCCCAGATCCTTTCCCTTTGACAGGGTCGGATCACATGGGAATTCTGACAGTTATTCTTCCTCACAATTACAGACTTTTAGTGAATCCTTTCTGCAGAATTTTTTCACCAGCTGCTTTCCGCCTCTCTGTAGTTTACATGGCTAATGGGCACCGATTCAGATGTATGTGTAAAATGAGCAAACATGATTATCTTCCTTGTAATAAATGGAGCATCCCTTAGCATCCCTGTGTGTACAGCCCTTGGCAGTGGGAGCCAACTCTCATTCCTCTGGGAGGGCTGTCAGCGGCCAGCAGAGTTCACTTTA
The DNA here is from genome assembly GCA_025447955.1 of Psilopsiagon aurifrons. Lineage (NCBI taxonomy): Eukaryota > Metazoa > Chordata > Aves > Psittaciformes > Psittacidae > Psilopsiagon > Psilopsiagon aurifrons. Next base: position 23,466 of record JAOEHY010030608.1, on the reverse strand, counting down.
GTCTTGCTCTTCATCCCTAGCTTTGCAGCTTGTATGCAAGGCTTCTCTTTCTTCAAAAGCACTTTCATCTTCTACCCCCGTTCCCAACCTTCTTTGCTTTCCAAATTACTCTTGTTTAGGGCAGGCCTTTTGGTACCCTGATGTCTAAAACATATGCATTGGGGATATCTGCTGAAATTGTGTCTGTGCAGTGGTAGGAGAGCCCTGTGAACGTTTAATGGCATGAACCACTATGATTGTATGTGTCTTTGAAAGCTGTGATGGAGATCTAGCTGAACTCCAGTCTCTTAGCCTTTGACATCCACTTCTAAAACATATTTGCCAGTGCCATATTCTACTGAATTAATAAAGCATCTGACCTTGCTACCAGATAAACCCCTCTGTGTCTTTGATGAGATTGAATCTACCAACACTTCGACGTGCCGCTTTGTTTCTTTGGAGCAACCCAAACACACAAATGAAGGTTTGTAATCTTCAAGAGAACCTCTGTTCCAATATGAGGGAGTCTCTTTTAAAAGGCCCCATTGTATTTTCTTGGATGTTTTACAAATGTTGCACCTGTACAGGAGAACTTCATCCAGATATGAAGCAGGCACTTCAAAGTGTGCTACATACACCATGGGAACAAGAACCCGTGTGTGATAAATCAAAGGGGAGTGGAACCTGATAATGCAGACACAGTGTAGCTCTAATGGCTATGATGCAATTTGTTTTTCAGCCATGAACCTTTGATGATGGGCATTTTCTTCAAAAGGAGGGTTTATCTTTGCTTGTTCACCTGCTTTTTCTTTTCTTACCAAGTTCCATCTAGTCTGTGCAGAGCTGGGGACCACCAATCCTGCTGGAATGTGTACTACCAGGATGACGAGATGATGTTGATTGTAGTATCTCTTTTCCATTTAACAGTACAGTTTTTCTTTCACATAGATGTCATGTAGGTATATGCTCTGTAGCCATGAGGTTGGATTAGTAACTGCAGATCTGGGATCTGTCCAGTGCTTCATCCTCTCTGGCAAAGTTTTCAATCCCATCTTAATTTAAGCAAATCCACATATTTGTATTTAAGAAAAGAGGCAAAATCCACCAGGCAGTGTCCCCCAAACCTGCAGTCTCCCATCCATCTTATCCTCCTTGAAACTGGAAAAGTCTCAGGCAGAGATATTCCAGCATGTGCTCTATTCTACACCAGCTCCTGGAGCTTGATGGCTTTGATGCCTCCACCAGCTTTCCATTTCATAATGGCACAAGAGAAAGTGGAAAGCAAACCTGACCTTGGTGCACTTTCAGAAGCACAGTGTGTCAACAGAAGACAGGAAGAAAGAGAAACCCATCTATAATTCAGTGGGGATCAGCAGCCCTTCTCAGAGCTGTACAGTGCAAGCAAATGATGCCCTCATGCAAATCACTGCAGGCTCAAACGGGAGCTGCTCCTTGCTGATGACATGCTCCGGCACTCACCACGCTCCATTCTAACAAAGCCTGACTTCGTTTTCCTCCTCTGCTGGCCTGCACTGCCAGGCTGTGGGGCTTTGCCCTCAAATTTGAGGGCCAGAGAAGCCTTGAAACCCCCTCATCTGCCTGTGGGTCCTTTCATACCCTTAGACTCCATGTTTCCATTGTGTTTTCCCAAGGCTGGCTGCTCCCAGGTGCTGCAGCTACTACTAAGCTTCCACTTTGCATTCCCCAGATTCCAGCCCAGTGTGTCTAGGCAGATATCTCTTGGCTGTTTAAATTGAAAACCAGTAGCACTGAAATACACTGAGGTCAAAGGAAGTCAAACGACTGCTTTAGGCTTGGAGAGTACCGGGGAGAGAGAGTATGTGGGCAGCAAAGCTAATGGAACTGGTCTTAATGCAGGAGCAGAACCATGGCTGCAGAGACACAAAGGCTGAGCAGGGATGTAATGTGAAAACAGGAGAAACAAGTAGCTACCAAAGTCCCAATTGTTTTAATCCCAGGGGAATTCCAAAGCAGGACTAGCCGTAGCAGATCCAAATTGCTGATGTTCTCGAAGCTTAGCACTTTTAGCAGTGGGTTTCCGACATCGGTTCAAACCACTTTGCTGTTATTTTCCCTTTTATGACTGAGCAAAGATGACGAAGCAGAGTTGAAATCTGAATGTTAAATTTCCACTAACCACATGTTGTTAATGATCGTAAGGAGGAAAACAAACTGATATGCAGAACAGTGGCTGTGAGGGTTCATCCAGTTGCATGTGGGAGGCAGTGAGGAGGGTGTATGATGCTGTAGATAAAGCCGTGTTACTGTATAAGGATTGATTTGGGTTAATAACTTGTGTCTGAATGAATGGGATATGCAAGCAGAGATGGCAATGATGCTTCCAGACTCTGTAGAAAATAAATCCCTGCTTCCCCCAGGCACAGCTGAACTCTGCAGCCAGCTGCTTAATGCCATACCAGGTCAGTTGGGACATCGGTGTCCTAACCAGAACAGTCAGAAGTGATGGAGTTCACTGTCTGCTGGCTGAGTGACACCCAGAAATTCTTTCCAGACTTGCAAACAAGCAAAGAGACAAGTTTAAACCTGAACTTCAGGGTAATCACAGCATAAACAAACATGGCACTGACTGGAAAATCACTGCTGAGGCGTCACTCTTGACTGATCCAGATGAGAAGTTTCCAAAGTTGGGGTCACAACCCCGAGGAGCACTGATGGAAGGGAGGTCATGAGCCTGGAAATGAGCTTGCGAGCAGCCGAGCTTGGGAACTGCTGATGCAGGCAGATGGATGGTCACGTCACAGGGGTCCCCTTGGAATACCCTTTTTCCCCCTCTCCTGCCTCGGAAGCAGTAACTCAAGTGGGGTTTAAAGCTGACAGGGCTGGCCTGTTTATAGCACGCTGTTGTGTTTTTAGAAGTAGCTCTCTGGAAAGGAGCCCAGGATGATGTGGGAGATGGGAGCAAGGAAAGCTCCGAGGGAAGGGTATGGGACAAGGAGAGGGAGGTCTGTGGAAAAACAGGATCTGCCAAGCAAAACTAAGGTTCAACAGTGCCGATGGGAAGAGATGGAGGCCTTTTGAGATTGTAGAGGAGTTTTGGAGTTGGAAGGTCAAATTCCTCTCCCAAGAGGTTAGGGGAATGTGCTTGTGCTCCTCCTCTGTGAGAAGTCCCTAGTGCTGAGCTGGATACTGTGATATGGAAGCTAACGTAGGTTTTGGTGGAATTAATATGTGGCCAAGGTAATGTGTGTCCAGCTAAAGTTTGTGGAAACCTATTGAACTCTCCTCTGGGAATCACGGAAAATAAACAGAATCCTGGTAAGTCAGGTGGGCTTTTACATTACCAAACCAGTATCAGTGCAAGAGGAGCGTCAGCACCATGAAATGGATATCTTCGAACAGTCCCAGGGCATGGAGGAGACAAGCCGTAGATTCTGGGCACTTAGAAGGGAGTACAGCAGTAGCACAGATTCAGTTTGGGGTGGGAAATAAGCCTGGAGGTTGACAAGCCAACACAGCCCTTCGTTGAAAAGCAAACATTGAGGTGTGTGTGGTGCAATACCTGGCTGTGGCTACGTGCTAGGTACAATGCAGAGGGAAAGTCAACACCATTGTGTGATATTTATTTAATAGGGTTATGTTGAGAGGTGTTCACAGGCAGGGAGGGTTTTTCAGCCAGTGGCTTTCCTGGGTGCTGTCTTCCAGGATCAAGGATGGAGGGATGGGTCCTGCTCCAGCGCTGAGCAAGGTGCAACAAGCCAGCAGTGGCCATAGAGTAAGGCACAACCAAATTGTCTGTTTGCCCTAATTACTGTTATAGGGGCTCTACTATTGACCCATAGATGGTAGAGAGAGGGGAAGCCAGGGGATGGTGGTGTGAGTGAGAGCAAGGAGAGGTATGGGTTCTGGAGCCTTAAACCCACTGGTGAGGCAGACTTAGGGACTTGTGAACAAGGAGACCCTCTGTTTCTGCTTGTTTCTAGCAAGATAAAGACTTTATGAACCTTTTAAAAGACTAAATGAATCTATGCCAAACCTGCACAGCTTGTTGAAATAGCAGCTAATTGGTCAATAGAGTGATGTCTAACCTTCAGGCCTCTGTGTCAAGCACCCTGAGAGCTTTGCTCTTGATGGTATCTAATTTTGCAGCATTAGACTGAATTTGTGGATTAGACTCAGTTAAAACTTTTAAGTGTGTATCTTAAGTGCAAGCCGTAGAGATTGTTCACGGACGTGCTTCAGACATGACCAGGTTGATGCAGAGACAGCCCTTATGCCCAGTTCTGGCGATCCAGCATGGACCGGTCTCCACAAGTTTCTTTTCAGGGCCTAAAGCAAGGCTTTGGTTTGAGAAGTTCATGGTTTTATTTTCGTAATTACCTTTAGTTTTGGAGCTCCCCTTCAGGCTGTTTGGAAGCCATTGGAATGTGCTCAACTCCAGCTCGAAGGTTTCTGTATTCCGTGTCAAACGCACAGAAATCAAGCCTGAGGTTTCTGCTCCGATCATGTGGAAGCTGTTTTTAACTTCCAAAGCACCCTGTGTTTTCCTGTAGGAAACTGATAACTCTAGCTTAATGCTGAGCTCAGAACGTCTCATTTTAGGCAGGCCGGTTTCTCACGTTGAAACATGTGACTTGGCATTCCCAAATGTTTTCCCCAAATACCCTTTTCCAGTGTGCAAAATAACCCATGGGAAAGAAAGGAGAGATCTCAGCACAGTGCTTGAGATTGTCCCAATTATCACATGTGCAAGCTAAAGAAAGGGTGTAGGGGCGTGTTACAGGATATTCATGGCCAGCTTGGGTTATGACTCAAGCGAGTGGTGGCTTTAGGACAGCACTAATCGAGCCCTGGAGCTGACCCAGTCTATTTAGGTACACTTAATCTCCAGTCTCTTTCTGTTATATTTGTTTGGGTTATTATGTGATACTACCTGTAAGCATCTCAAGGTGTATGGCATCCTCTTTGCAGGGCTGATTTTCTAGAGGAATATTTGAGTCCCTCATGGAGTCTAACTATTCCTATTCTTGCTCTTCATTCTCCCTCTTCCTGCTGATTATAGAGTTCATCTCTGTCATGGCACCCTTAAAATAAACTGTTACAGGTTCTTGCTGCAGGTTATTACAAAGCAAATTCATAGAAACAGAACAATTCACTTAATGAAGTACCTTTGGATCATGTTTTCTGTTTGTAGACAGACTTTCTTTGTATTTCTGTATTAAAAGCACATCTTCTAAGGAGCTGTGGGCTCTAATCTCATTATGTATGGATTTGTGTATGTGGCTGTGACATGAGTTTGTTACCAAGACTGTATTTGAAGCATACATCACAGGGCCATACCAGTGGCCACTCGATGCTATTTCTGAGTCATCTCAGCACAAAACCTCATTTATATTTCTCCAACGTTTTGGGCTGTAGAGGGAACATCAGCCTCCTTTATCTGGCTGATGCTATCAGGCGCTTTTGATTAGTTTCCTAATGTATATCCTAGAGACAGCCAGACACGCGCATGAGTCTGGATATGAATGGCACTGGAATTAAGTGGGATTCATTTTAGTTTATCAGGAACGATAGCAGGATAAGGCCTTGACAAGTTCTTTCAAGCTTGATGTAATTTGCGTCATATTTGTTGCTTTCCTCATCTCCCTTCTCCCCTTGGCTGTATATTGCCATCATTTCTTAGTTTATACAAATACATACTGCTGCATAGAGATTGTTCTTCTGCAGCTGGGTCAGTGCTGGAGCTGAGCAATCCCATGGCAGATCCATGGAGAAAGCTCTTCCCTGTGAGGGTGCTGAGG
>JAOEHY010030608.1:0-17607 GCA_025447955.1 Psilopsiagon aurifrons | reverse complement strand
CCATCCCTGGCAGTGTTCAAGGCCAGGTTGGACACAGGGGCTTGGAGCACCCTGCTCCAGTGGAAGGGGTCCCTGCCAGTGGCAGGGGTTGGAACTGGAGGAGCTTTAAGGCCATTTCCAGCACAAACCAGTCTGGATTCTGTGATAAGTAATGACATGTATGAAGACTCATACCTTCATGCCAGCGATTCCAAGCTTTGTACAGGAAGGATATGGCTGAAGAGTGCGGCTGTAGATGAGCAGAAATGAAGAAAAACATTTTCAGAGCTATAGCTTGTCTTTTAGAGCAGAATGTACTGAGAAGTCCCTGGCTTTCTGTTTCCAGAAATCAGAAAGTGAAATTGGGGCATGTGTTTGCAAGCAGTGAACCTGAACTGCAGGAAGCCACGTGATTCCAGCCCATATATCGATCTGTAATGATGAAAGCAATAATAACAACTTGCCATTACCAGCCTCCTGGGCCTGAGGTGTATTATCTCTGTGTAACCATGCTCCCGTGTGTGTGGCCTGAGGCTCCTGCCCCCTTTATTCCACGAATTTATATCACTAGATACTTCAGAGAAGTCACAGTCCCAAACTGAATGTGTGGGAGCTGATATGGGGGGCGGGACTTTGCTTTGGAAGCTCAGAGCAATTCCATCCAGTAGGAAGTACATCCCCTTGTGTACCTGAGTGCTAATAGCCAAGTAAATAAACAAATCTCAATTCAGTAAGAGTTTAATGGATGGAATAAGTTTATCAGACAAATAGAATATAGGACAGGAGGGATCTGCTGTTATCTGACAACTCTTAGATGTGCGTTTCCTACCGGCTCTTCACCTCCTGCTATTCACAAATGACTACAAGCCTCGCTTCTTCAATCTTCCATAAAGGATAGTATTGGTAAGAAGAGATACCCTGAAATAATGTGCTATATATTTATATATGTAAGCAATGTAAAACCAGGCTTTTGTTGTGCTTAATCTTACCTGCATGGCCTGAGATGCTTGTTCAGCTCCAATGAAACAGGTTCATTCTTCAGGTCTGCGATGTTCCTGCTGCCTCGCCTGACTTTTCTTAGGCATCTCCAAGTCAGATGCTGCATCCTGAGGTGTGTGTGCTCTCTTTCTCTCTGGATACCTGCGAATGCAGTGTGGAGGTGTTTGTGCAGCTTAGTAGGGTGCCTGTCTCTGCTATGTCAGCTGTAGTTAAAGGGGTGTTTGGAAACTGTAAATGGAATGGTTGGATATGGTCTGACTGAGCTGAGCTCAGTCTCACTAAAAGCAGTTGTGGGATTTTGGAAGGGCATAGACGGCACAGGGAGAAGTCAATGTGCTGCAAATGGGTAGATCCAGCCCATGGGTACCATATGTTTTGAAATCCTTGTGGTCTGGATAGTGACCAGCCAGTTCTTCTAGCCTGAGGCTCCCAGCTCCTCCCCACTGAGCGAGGAGTTCCTGCTGCTACAGAGCCCCAAAAGTGCCTTAGCACCCTGGAGCCCCGCTGTTGCTCATCAACAGACATACAAATAGAGCAAGGGGATGTTTGCAAAGAGAACCGGAGGTCACTGCTGCCCATACCCTGCTTTTTTATGCCTGAGGGATAACCTCAGGCACCTCTGAACTGTCAGCAGGTGTGGCTCTGTCCTGGCTGTGACACAAAACATGGGGTCAATCCATGGCCCAGATAATCCATTCACAGATGGTGGAGCACTGTGTCCAAGGCGTGATTTGACTGTTTTCTGTGTTGAAGTATCTGTTGTCTGTCTGATGTTGTAAAAAACCCTGACACTTACATTGATGTTCTTCCTTATTCTGATTAGTAGTGGGACTTCTAGAGGATTTAAGATCAGCTGAGCTGATGTTCTGTATAACATTACATATCACGTTATATATAATTTATGATATATATTTTATATATCTATAATGTAATATATAATATAGGTATTTGACATAAAATACAAGGTTAATATTGACCTTGAATAAGTGGAGACATTGTGCAAAACTCTGCAGAGTGCATGGCAATGCAGCTCACGGTCATCTTTTGAAGATGACTTCAGTGGAAAAGGTTCATCTTCCCATAAGTAGAGACCTTCCTCTGCTGTGACACAATCGCACTTTGTATTTTCTGCCTTCTTTCTTCTTTCTGGGGACAATACAGTGAGAAAGATAAAATACCCTGTGGGGACCCCTGCGTCTCAAGGGTCTGTCATGCTGTGCGTCTTTCATGCCGGGTGACTTTCTAACAAGTGTTGCTGGCAGTTTCATGCTCTCATTAAAACGGGTTGTTGGCTTTAGGATTTTAATGTGGAAGATGGAATCCCTCACCATAGAGAAGATGCAGACCCTTCAAGAGGCAGTGCCTTCGGGATCAGTCCCTTCCTGCCTGATCCAGCACTGTTGATGCCAGTGGAAGTTTAACCCTTGATTTCAAACCAAATCCAGCCTGAGGGCTGTGGTTCTCTTTGGTGCATCCCTGTGGGCAGTTCAGATGCTCATCCTTACCTACAGTGTGCAGGGGCAGTGAGACAGGAGCTTTGTGCCATGCTTTATCCCCAGGTGCTAACAATCCAGGTTTTAGATTTGGCACTTTGAGTGACAGTCATGAACAGGAGCTGGGAATAGGCCCTGTGGAGGTCAGGGCAGTGGGAGCAGCGGCTGCTCTGGTTTGGGAGGTGGAAATCCTGAAGGCTGCACTGATAATAGGGAGTCACCGGCAGGAGACTGAAAGGAAGAAGCAGGGCAGTAGAAGGATGTGGCTGTGGGGAGACCTGCTGAGCACAGATTAGTTCATGCCCAGAGGACTAGAATAGCTTGTCCACTAGTTTCATTGTTTTAGGCATTTGAAACACACCGGGTAAATCACTAACAAAGATGCCCAAGGGAACAATGTTGTATCAGTTATCTTCCTGAACATTTGACTGTTTTGGTTCTATTTATTCTAGACAAAAGAGCTTCTTTGTGATGTTTCATCTTTCGTCTGAATGTCTCTAATTTGGACATCCATTTAATTTGGAAGGTTTCCACGAGATGCCAGTAATTGTCTGATTAAAGTCATGACTTAGAACCAAATGTCTTTCTCGCCCCATGTTGCTAACCGCAGCCTTGGTTATGAGCTGTGGAAGAATGCTACAGTCCAATGTGTGTGTTCTCTTTGTGGGCTCTGCTTACTTTTGTTTTTAACATTGTGGCTGGACAATGATAAATGTTCATGATGCCGGTTGCAAGGCTTTAGGTACAAGTCTGCTTTTCAGCCATTGCATGGGAATGATTATTTGCTTCTAAAACCTGACAGCTGTGGGTTCTTAGTTCCTTTTTTTCAGTAATCTCTGGGGAAAACACATCTTTACATAAAAGCCTTTTGTATGAAAGGTAGAACCAGGCCCCAGTTGGGACGATGCCGTCTTTTCCGTGTCTCTAACTTTTTCATGGAGCAGGAGCAGAGGTTGGAAGAAGCGGCATTGTTACTTCTGTTTCCCTTGAATTCCTTTGTCAGTCCAGTGACTCCGTGTGTCCCGATGACACGTTTCTGGGTCACATGTCCCAGAAAGAAGGGCTATATGGAGACACACGGCACGGAAAGTATTCTAGCTAGAGATTAGTTATGCTGTCAGGTTCCACACGTGCTGTAAATCTGTATATTCCTCACATGCACTTTATTAATAGCACAAGACTGAGACAGGGAGACCAGACTCATTGCTCTTTATGTAAGTGAAATGACAGAAATATATTCTGTCTTGCTCCTTATCATGTTAAACCTGCCAATAGTTTATTGTGGCCCATGAGACCATGAGGAGATGCAGAGCAGCACGACTTGGAGCACAGAGGCTTCCCCAAGCCGGGCTGCATGCAAAGGCGCAAGGACACAGCGTGCAGCATCCAGAACCAGCGAAAGAACAGGAGGACTAGATGAGTATTTCAAAAGGCAGTCTCAAGCATAACCAAACTGAGTGCTTGTTTTGGTTTTGGTCCAGTGAAAACCTTGCAATGGAAGGGTCGGATAGGTTTTCTTCCCTTGGTTTTGCCATCAAAGGGATGCTGCTGCCCTTCCTGGTTAACTTTCTCCCATTCAACGGGATCTAGATTTCTCTGGTTAGGAGGTCAGAGGGAGAAAATGCCCTAACTGTGAGCTGTCTTTATTCTGATTCTCCTCGGGTTCATCAGTCACTTCCACTGTAATTATTTCAGCTGGTAGTAGCAACAAACTGTTGTCTTGATCTGTGGATTAAGTGTAGCTGGAGGCACAAACCAGAGCATTAGGAGATTACGTGTCCAGTTCTCTGTGTTCCTACTAACAGAAAAACCTGAGAAACATGACTCAATCCAAGTATTCATGGCCTCTTCCAGACACTGAACAAAAACAAGGAGTTGTATCAGCTGTGACCCTCCTGTATTAATTGCAATTCATTCATTTACTCTTCAGCAACATGGAAAAGTACAGAAAGGCTTTCCCTATTTGATGAGCATGAACTGGAGTCCAAATATTCAGAGCCTGAGCCATGCTCTGAGCTCATCTTTATAGCTATAAAAAGGGGTGCTCAGAATATGGTCAATCTGGATGCAGACACAGATGCCAGATAGCAGATAAGTGTGAATTAAAAAGGAGAGCTATGTACAATACAGGAAGCTTGAGTTTTGTACGCTAGTGCGGTTATCCATAGTAGGTAATAACTCCTATGTCTTCATTTGAAGAACAGCTAGAAATTCTTATGGAAGGCTTCCACCTTAAGAAGCAGAGTTGTCTTCATTCGACATCTTTTGTTTGAATGGGACATCCAACTAATCAGTCCCTAAACACAGGCAAGGAAAGGAAGGGGTAGAGCAGAAGGCTGGGAGTCTGAGTCAGGATTTCTCCCCCCAGCTCTGTGCCTATCATGCATTTTGACCTTGGTGAGTCACTCTCTTTATTTCAAGCCTCAGTTTAGCCATGTTTTTAAGATGGATAAACCAATATGTTTCCTGCGAGGATACTGCAGAAGGGGTTTGGATGTGAAAGATGCTTAGTGTAGTGTTAAATGGGCTGCGTTTTTACAGGTTCACACTCAGAAAGAAACACATCATGTGTAAAATTCAAAACATTCCTCTGTCCTTAGGTTCAGATGATGGAAATAAATTAGGAAAATGGTATTTAGGTGCTAAGCAGGATATAGCAATAGGACTATCGCATTTACATTTGCACTGTGAGTGAAGAATTCGTCATAAATGTGCCCAGCCAACTTGGTTTTCTATCACATTTGAGGATGATTTACCTTCTTGTACAATCAAAATGAAGACAGTAGCTAAGAATATTTACTAAGGCTTCCAAGCTGATATGGGTTAGCTGAAGGGAAGTAATTGGTTTTAAATTCTCCTGGTTCCTTTTCCTCTGTGTAACAGTCCACATTAAACTCTGGAAATCTTTGTGATGCTACTTGTCAGGGGCCAGAGGAGTCAGGGTATCCTTGAAGTGGAGCACTCTTCTCCAAGGCATTTTTCATAGCTTAATTAGAGCAGTTATTTCTTTCCCTGTGCCTCCTCTAAGGCCTTTCTTTATGTCAGATGCTTCTAGTTATCTGGAATCAGAGCCAGAGGTCAACTGATGAGCCACTGATTGCTTGAGCGAAGTGTAATTGAAAGCAACAGTTTATATGAGCAGTTTGCAGATCTCTGGGGATTGTGAGTGCAGTGGTGCTCCAGGGCGCTTGTGTCTACAGCCTCTGCCCAGTGCAGCACAGGACACGTGCATTACAGGATCTGGTGTGGCTGAAGGTCATCATCATTGGATGACTGCAGCCTTCACTGACTTTTATTCTACTGTAGCAAGTAAAGAAGCTTTTAAGCTGGCAAAAATTAGCTTTTGGGGGTATGTTGTTGTTTGTAACTCAACAGGGACCTTCCTGATGTCTTCAAATAACTCTGCTGTCTTCAGTCCCTAACCCTGGGCTGTATAATTGCTGTAGATAGGCAGAGTACCAAATGGTCCCCATTTCAAGGCCTGGAGGCAGTTCGTTTCTCAGAACCACTGGTTGAATGATTTCCCATCCAGGGTGGCTGCCTAAGCAGAGCTAGTTCTGATTCTGACTAATGATGTATCATTAATATGGGTCCTTTAAGATGTTTACCTATGAAAAATGAGACTCTGACCCTGAGATACTGCAATTCCAACTAGATTAAACTCAATGTCACATAGTCCAGGATATAATGAGATCTCTCACCAAACCCTTTCTGAGCATGGCCATTATGTGAACGTCAGCTACGGGGGTGCATTTCATACTGGGATTTTCCACTTGCCTTTATTCAGTACCAATCTGATAATGGGATGGAAAGTGGACACAAGGAACGCTGTTCAAAGGACTTGCACTCTTGAACCCATGTTCCAAGCCTGGCTACGTAAGTCATAATAATGACTTGGCAATGCCATAAAATAGAGGCAGCCCATGCAAGGCCGTGAATCAGAAGATACATAGCTCCTAAGTGGGACAGCTAAGGAGGGGGAGCAAGGGAAGGGGTATTCAAAGAGTAGAAGGCAGCCAAATGATGCTATAGGAAACAACAGTCATGGCAATACTGCTGTGGAAACAGCTTTCTTCTTGTGTCTCCCTGCAGTGGTCTTGCTAAATTACGATTCTTGATTATCTCTGTTCCTGAAATGATTGTGGATGCTTTTTTAAAGACCTGATGACAAAATTACCTCCAAAGTCAGAAACACTATAGGAGTAAGGAGTCACTCAAGCTTGCTGGATCTTAGTATGTGAGAAAGGATGGGAATCTGTAGGTGGTATGAGAGTGCTGACGCAGTGTAACATACACTGAAACCGGTCCCTCTGTACATGTTGCAGCTTCCCAAACATTACAGTGGGCTTAAATGCTCAGCTTGCGATGGACAGTGTTGGTGTAGGTGAAGGAACAGTGTGTGTAGAGTAGTGGCCCACAAGGCTGGGATGTTCTGGGATGCAGCACAGCAGGTGATGGAATCTCTTTGTTCCTATAGTGCTTCCTGAGATTCCAGATAGTGTGATCTGTAAAGATGTTCCTACTTTAGCTGCCCACATTTCACACTCTTGAGCTGCCTATGCCAACATTCAGCTCTTGTCCGCTGTCCTGAATTTGGGCATTTCAAAGGCCTTCCTGGCTGTAATGAAGGAGGGGGGCATTGTATGGCCTTTCCATAAGGTTGAACTCTATGCAGAACAAGCAGAGAGCAACTGGTCCCATTGCCTTCGCTTTCTATATTGACGAACTGGGGTTTAGGCAGGGTATGAGCTTTGACCTACTTTACCCAGAGATTGCTCTGGGTAACCTAGGAATTAACCTAGAAACTACGCAGGGACTTCTCCAAGTGCAACAACACACCAAAGTTCAAATGCTGAGTCCTCATCCCATGTTACTGTCTGCCGGGCACCTCTGTTAGCTCTGCACAGAGCTGGAGTTGTCACTTGGTGCTTTTCAGAAAGAGCAGGGTTTAAAACACCCCTTTTGGTAAGCTTGAGCAGTTGTTGGTGTCCTGAGCGCATTGCTTTGGATGGGCTCGGGGATGCTGGCACGGTGCAGGACCTTACATGCTGTGAGCGGGTGAAGGATGGGTGCGGCGGCTGCCAGCGGTGCCTGGGCTTGTTGGGAGGATTGTTGCCATTCCAACCTGCTTCTGTCTTTGTGGTCCTTCTGAAACAACACCCGCTGTTCACAATGCTGCCGTGATGTAATTCATCCAGGAGGAAAGCTTGCTCATAAAGTGCATGGTCCTCTTCTGAGGCGGTGCAAGAGAGGGGAGGTGAGCAGCTGAGCTGAGAACACCCTGGGACACCGTCATCTACCCTGCAGTTGAAGCTTCAACCAAATCCTATGCTGAAGGGTCCTGGGAATCGTCTACTTGCAAAAGCCCAGATCCCATGGTAGGCTGCTGTGCCCTGAGCTGCCTGTGCATAGGCTGTGTAGGGCTGGCATGGGTAGGAGCATCCCTGGATCCTAGCTCTACCTGCTGCCCCATTGCACCTCCCAAGGGCTGGAGGGGAGTGTGATAGGAGCTGGTGTAAGGCTTTTCCTCCCAAAAAACAAATACCAAGTAAAGGGAATACTTATCTGCCGGGCCCTGCTATTGAAAAACGGATCTCAGTTCATATAAGCAGGAAAAAGACATTGAGGCTTATTTGTGTTTCTGCCCCTGAGCACAAAGGGGCTAGAAAGCAGGCGGAGCCCACCGATTGTGTGTTCCTCCTGTTTGGAGATGTAATCGGCATCCACGTACTATGCCACAGCCTTTCCTCATCTCTAAGGGTTAGGTTGGGGCTGGGAATGATGTATAGGGTCGAAGTCCTCCAGGATGGGATGAGGAAGGGCTGGCCCCTGGTACAGCATCTCCCTCCCTCGTCTTCTGACACGTAGTTCCCACCACTAGGAGCAATATTTATGGGGGATGGAAGAAAATAAAGGGACACCCTGCTCACTCAATCCCAGCGTACCAACTGGAGAAACAGGCTCTGAGTGAACAGCACAAACGAAACAGATGTTTCACTCTGCTCCTGATAAGTTTATCACCAAAGCCAATGTACACTCTGGACCTGAGGAGTATACACAGAAATGTGTGAAAGAGAAGTGGAGGGTCCTCAGCTAACCCCCAGTTTACCACGCCCTGGGTATCAGTGCTCGTGCTGTAGCACTCATCAATCATTGCTCCAGCCGACGTGACTCAAGGTTGGGATGTTGTCACATGTAACCACAAGCCCCAGTCTTACCCAGGCTCTAGTTGTCCTTGGTGCTATTGAACGAATGGAAAAGGACTGTTGTGAACGTGCGAGGGAAGAGGAAAGCATGGCAAGGGCAGGCAAGGTGAGTGGTTGCTGATGGGGAGCACTGTGGCATCTGGACCTTGGGTAGGAGGTGAGGCTGTGGCTGCTCCAACTGGTATTCATAGAATCCCAGGCTGGTTTAGGTTGGAGGGGGCCATAAAGCTCATCCAGTTCCACCCCCCTGCCATGGGCAGCAGGGACACCTTTCACTGGAGCAGGGTGCTCCAAGCCCCATCCAACCTGACCTTGAACACTGCCAGGGATGGGGCAGCCACAGCCTCTCTGGGCACCCTGTGCCAGCGCCTCAGCACCCTCATGGTGTTGTCTGTGAATAGACCATTGTCCTTGGTAAGGAAGCAATGAGAAAACTCCCCTGCTTCCTTGCCTGGCACCGAACCAGCATTGCCTCATGAGGGGCTCGGCCTCCAGTCTGGAGGTCTCACAGCTCCAAAATGCCTCACTGACGTTGCCCCAGGTCCCTGCTCTGGCATCCTGTTACAGGTGGACCGTTTCAGCCGACTGGATTTTGTTCCCAGCAGGCGAGTGCCTGGGAAGGAGATGTGTTTCACAGAGCTTGGAATAGAAAACTTGCTTTTGACCTCCATGACAGAGAGATTAACGCCATTCCGGAATGATATAGTGAGTGGGCTTTAAGGGTCCAAAGGCAATTCCTGTTTACAGAGCAGCACTGGAATAGCCATGTAGCATTCAAGTGAGGGCAGCGGCTGTCAAGGATTCATTCCCCATCGCTTCTTTTGGGGTGGGCTTTTGCACTGCTGAGGGAGAACTTGAAACACCCCCCTTGGGTGAGCCGGGCTGTTGTGGTTGTGCACAATCGTGCTGCCTGTCTCTGAGATGAGAGAACGAGGAAGTGCTTGCACCTATCCCTTCTCATCAAAGCAAACCTCACTGGAGCTTCTTTAGGGTAATTCTGTCTGGTTTAGGATTTCCAAAGTGTTTTAGAAACCGTTTGGCTGAGACCCACAGAAAGCTTGCCAATCCTCATGGCAAAACTTGTCATTGATGGTAAAGATCCATTTGCAGTAACTTTGGACTTCCTTGAGGTGTTCAGCTCTGCAGATGCAGTCTTAAATGCTTTGATCCCTAGTGGTCTGACCTGCTAATCCCAATCACATGCACATCCAGCACCTTCACCTCTGTCAGTACACGAGTACTGAGAGCTGAGCCTGTGGCTCTGCTCCCACCATGGTCACTTTCCCAACAAGTATGACAGGCTGAAACTCTTTGAACAAGGGAAGTACCCATCTGCTAATAGCATCAGCCCTTGTATCTTCAGTCATCTTTCTGCAAGTCAGAACATACAAGTTCTCCTTTCTGGTTAAGTATATCCTTGTGCGTGTGAGGAGCTTGGGACAGGTCAACCTTGGTTGAGCCAGTCAGAAGTAGCACAAGCCTCAGTTTTCTTATAGCATTGTATGCTGGCACTCAGTGACCCATGTATCCCTCTTGGGATATATTTAGCTTGTTATTAACCTTACAGAAGGATAGTCGTGTTCATACACTGGCAGGGAACTGCTAAGACTAGTCTGAGGCAGGGATTTTAGATGGTTTTGGAGACTTAAATTCAGATTTGTAGGTGCCATCAGCACTGAAATGGGAAGATATGTGAACATGGAAATCTACCATCTGGATGTTAACAATATAGAGCTCTCTTGAAGGAAAGTGCAAGGCACACTTAGCCCATACAAAGCTGCATTATTTACACTGGAAAGAGCATGCTGCAGCGTGATGACACATCTTCCTTCCCCTCTCTACTTCTCGTTTTCTCTGTAGCGAGGCTGTCTGATCTTGGAAACCATTTACATCTCCTCTGCAAACCACAACAGTCCTTTTTAATCCCTCATGCTCTTTTTTGCACAATGCCTTTGGTGTATTTCATCCAATTGACTTCAACCGTTTCCCACCAACGCACCCAATGGGTGAGGGTGCAAATCACTGCGGCCTTGGCACCAACCAGAGCCCCATCCAGCTGGTGTCTGCTGGCCTGGGATTTTCCAGGGCCTCCTGCAGCAGAGCAGGTTCCAGACCGATTGGGACATGTCTGGTGGTTCAGGCAGGTTTGCCACAAGGGGGGGTGAAGCACAGAAACCGGCTGTGGAAATTTACTGACTCTCCGAGCATCCCATGACTTCTTGCTACATCTGAGAAGTCCCGGTACTACAAGAACGATTGTTTCACAGCCTTTCATCAGTTACCTCAATGTAGTGCCTCGTATGCTCCATCCCTGGCAGTGTTCAAGGCCGGGTTGGACACAGGGGCTTGGAGCAAGCTGCTGTAGTGGAAGGTCTCCCTGCCCATGGCAGGGGGCTGGAGCTGGATGAGCTTTAAGGTCCCTTCCAGCCCAAACCGTTCCATGAGCATTGCATGGTCAGTGTAATCTTTTTCCCAGCAATAGCCAGCTGACATCATCTGCTGAGGGGTTGGAAGATAGGGAATTCATTGGTCAAGACACGAGTTCCTACTGCAAACAGCTTCACTGCAGATGGTGAATTTAAAATCTATATATATGCAACAAATTAGCACATATTGTGCCAACTCTTGGGAAATATGTGCGCATTAAGAGTATGAGTGGGAGCAAACAAGGTTGTGAGGAATCTCTGCATCTTCTGTTTTCAAACAGTGATTTGCAGCTAAGCCTTTTTCTTGTATATTTTTTAAGGTGACTGTGTGTGAAGCTCAAAATCATCTGAAGTGGATGGTGGTTTATGATAAGGAGGGATTCGTCTGTCTGACAAACCTCCCCTCTGTTTTTAGCAGAGGTTGGTATTTTCAGAAGTGGTAAAGTGCCACCAAGTGCAATATGGAGGGCGTAGTGTGAACTGGAGTTCTGCCAGTGCACGGGCTGAGCAAAGACTGTTGAAATGCAAGATGCTTCCTGGCCCAGCTCCTTGTCCCACACAAGGAAAACCTCCAGTGATGTCTCTAAGTAAAGCTCTCAGCCTCAGATCAATGTAACGCCTACTATAAAGTCAGTGGGAATTTTGCTGTTAGGACAATTAATCCTAGAATAGTCTGGGTTGGAAAGGACCTTAAGCTCATTCAGTTCCAACCCCCTGCCATGGGCAGGGACACCTTACGCTAAACCATGCCACCCAAGGCTATGTCCAACCTGGCCTTCAACACCATAGGGGATGGAGCATTCACACCTTCCCTGGGCAACCCATTCCAGTGCCTCACCACCCTCACAGTAAAGAACTTCTTCCTCATATCCAATGTAAACTTCCCCTGTTTCAGTTTGAACCCGTTACCCCCGTCCTGTCACTACAGTCCCTAATGAAGAGTCCCTCCCCACCATCCCTATAGCCCCCTTCAGCTCATCTTTAGACTGGACCATATCATCTACCCATCAGAATTAATGGTGTTTGGTTAAAATCTGAGAAGGGGATTGAGGAAGGAGCCAGGAGAAACTAGAGGAAAATGCCCTGGGTTTGTGTTGTGCCTCTGGGCACAAAGTGAACCTGGAATAAGGTAATTTCGAAGCAAGCCATGGCTAGAAGTAGGAAGTTCACCAGTGATAAGGGGCCACCAGTGCAGCCAGCTCAAGCACCATCAAGGTGGTGGCCAGCAGAGTTCATTCGATGCACAGTGCAGCAATGCTGTGCATGGTGGGTTTGCTCTTGTATTTTGATATGGCTTTGTAAAGACAAGGGGCTGGCTCATGTGCAGCTGTGCTGAAGTCATCTGGATGGAGAGCTGCCCTCTTAGGATTGCTTCTAGGGCTGGGGGTTAAGAAGCTGTACATGTTTCATATGGTGTCCCCTGTAGTAGGATCCATTCTCTAAGCCTTTTTGGATCACTGCTGTGTTGAAATATTGATTCAAACACTAACAAAGCTGTGGCAGTTTAGGGCAGGAATGGGGTATTTGCAGGTGGATAATTAGCTTGCTGGGTAATGATGATCTCCTGTTACACACAGCCAAAACCTTGGTACCGTACAACATTTAGGGCAAGATACAACATATTGAGATTTGACTTACTGAAAATTACCCTTCCTGGAAAGATGCAGGGAAAGAAGATAATCCCAAAGACTCCAAGAAAGAGCAGAAACTGAAACCCACAGAGAAAAGCAGGCATATTAAAGGCAGCAGGATTGCAGCCCCGTACGTCATATAAAATGAATGCAGTTCATCAAGCTGAATTGTTCATGCTCAGACCATATATGTTCAGTTCTTGACAAAGTAATCTCTTTACAAAGCTACATAATGCAGCAGAGTCAGCTAAGAAGGAGCTATAAACAAAGAAGCTATTCAGCTGTCAAAGCAATTTTCAGCTATATTAAAGCAGAAGAGGATGGAATGGATTCTGCTGAGCCTTCTGCTGCAGGCTGGCCCAGGGAGCTGTGGCATTGCATGTGTGTAACAGCAGTGATTGGAGGGAGAGTGTGCACGCACACATATGTGCACACGTGTGCGCAGTGGAAACACTCATTGCCTTCCTCAGCTTATGTTAGGGGATGGCAAAGTTCATATTGAACTTGTTTTCTGTCTGTGCTTGGGGATGTCACCAAGTTCTGTCCATCCCCATGATATCTGCTGTTTCCATAGAAACTGATGCACTTTGGAGAGGGGAAAAAGCAGGAGAATCAAGTGGAATAAGAGAAGTGTGTGGGGTGAATAGGTCTTTTGGGGGGTGAGGCTTTTAACATAGCGACTTACACCTTTAGGTGGTGAGATGCCTTATATATTTGGGTTATGTCACTCCAGGATCGTTCAAATCCATTCAAATACACCTCAATTAAATGGATGCAGCTTCCTGGTTCTTCATGTACTCTATCCACCATCAGACAGCCTGGGTTTGTGCTGCGGAGGCTGCGGGCTTTCTGCTAACCCACGGCTCCTGCTGTTTGCCCTGTCTCTGGTGTCATTAGCAGGTGTTTCCTCTCTTCATCCCAAGCTGGGGAAAGAGGCAGGGCCTGGGAAGCTGCAGATTTCAACCCAGGTTCAATGAAATACCTGTCAAGCTTCCCATAAAAAAGCTGTGTATGACCTGTACCTCCCAAGGGGAAGGCTGGGCAGGGAGAGGCACACTGGGGCAGTTCTGTGAGGCTTTTCCTTCTTTAAACCAGCTGAGTTGCCATTGAATCATTCAATCACTAATTAAAAATCCTGGATAAAACAGAGCTGTTTACAGCCTTCTGGCAAACAGCCCATGGACTTCGGTGGGGCCAAGACTTCACCCTTTCCTTGACTGCAGAGCTTGTTTGTTGTCACTTCTTTCTCTTTAGCAGTTCTTTGTGCTTTATGTCACATTTTTCTCTTGGATTGCATGTTTTCTTCTCCTTTTCTCAAGTATTATCTCACTTCAGCTCCAGAGTATAAGGTTTTCATACGATGGACCACAGGAGGTAGTCTGTGACCCAGTTAGTTGTGTTTCCTTTTCTGCTGTGACCTAGGAGAGGATAAGAACGAGATAGGAAGGCAGTAGGAATTTCAGCAGCTAAATTCCACCTTTTGTGCCTCTGTCCAGGCATCAACTCCTCTTGCAAGTCCTTGTTGCCAACACCATGTGGTCCTAGGGGGGGTCCTTCAGCTGGTATCTGACCAGCTGGAAAAAGGATGGACCATAGTAGTGTAGAGCATCCTCTGTTTCACCGCCCAGGGCTGAATGCCATGAGGAACAGGACCATGTGTGTGTTCTATAGATGTAAATGCTGTTTGTAACAGGGCAATATTCAATTCTGTCTTTGG
This sequence comes from Psilopsiagon aurifrons, assembly GCA_025447955.1. NCBI lineage: Eukaryota > Metazoa > Chordata > Aves > Psittaciformes > Psittacidae > Psilopsiagon > Psilopsiagon aurifrons. The sequence goes on along the minus strand of JAOEHY010030608.1, from coordinate 3,156 downwards.
CGCATATTTCTGCTGCTTTCCCCTCTTTACCATTCCTATCCTCTGTAATTTCAAATTCTGCATGTGAAGAGACCTGTGCCAGTTTTGCCTGGAGGTCGCTCAGAGATGGACCGCCACTGGCTGCTTGCTTGAAGGTAGGGATGTGCCAACAAACCCTGCTTCCCAGGGGCTTTTTGGCAGAGCAGACTCAACTCTGCTGCTGTGTTCTTCATGAGAAGATACTCTTGGTCACACACAGCCCATGTGTGAGGGACATGAGCCAACCAAAATTGCCAGGACTTACTGCATTCTTCAAGGCTTAGGGCAGCAGAGTAGGAATCAACAGCTAACACCCTAATCCCTTACCAACACATTGGGTGGCAAACCCCACAGCAGTTGCCTGTAGTGTTGACATGATTCAAGCCCATACTGTTTAATTAGTCTTTGTGCACCCAAAGCCATGACATCTACCAGTACTGACAGTTAAGAGTCTTATTTGCTGGTTCATCGGCAAGTTATAGGAGTAAAAAGACACCGTGTGAAGGGAGATGGGATTTTGTTGAGCAGCTCTAAGCTTGGTTGTTTTCCTTGGCTTCTTGGATTTTACAAGTGTTACGTGAAATGCTCTGCTTTGCTTCTTTGTATCCAGGCAGAAAGAGATGGTTTGTAAATGATGTGCTGTGTGGGTAATAGAGAGTTTTTCTCCTCTGTGGAATCCATCAGTGAGGATGTTTACTATGTGTTTATGAGCTCCCTCATAGAACTTTAGGCTGGACTCTCAGTGTTCTTTCTGTTGGGGTTTTTAGCGCTAACTTTTGTTCTTCTTTTAATGGTGAGCTCTCAGAACAATGAATCTTTGAATTGATAGTGTATGGTTTTGAATATTGATGGATCTCTGCATACAAACACAGATACATCAAGTGGTTGCTTTTTGTGGAGGGTGATTTCTGTCACTAAGTGAGAGTATATCTGGCTACAGAAGCTGCGTGTTTGTGATCAGTCAATCTGAGTGGTTGTACTAAGTGACCTGATAATAGAACTCGTGCTGTGATGCACCACTGGAGGCTTGCCCTGTGTTCTGACTGGGTGCTGGTGGCCTCACGTTATGGTGGTGAGATGTTTCCCTTCTCCTAAGAGGATGTGGGATATAGTCACTGGTTGGTTCTGGGTGACAGTTCTGGTTTTCCATGAGATCTGCAGTACTGGGTAGCTCCTTCAAAAAGCTGGTGCCATCTCCGGAGGCATTCCCTCTGTAGTATCTGGCAGTTAGACTAAAAGCGGGTTACAGTACAGCTTGTTTTGTAGGAACATTTACCCCATCCCTGGCAGTGTTCAAGGCCAGGTTGGATGGGGCTTGGAGCAAGAAGGTGTCCCTGCCCATGGCAGGGGCTGGAGCTGGGTGAGCTTCAGGGTCCCTTCCACCACAAACCAGTCTGGGATTTGGAAGTTTGATGCTGAGAGAAGATTCCCTGGACATCCAAAGCCTGTGAGTTACACATTGTGCTTCATCAGGAGGTGTTTCTGGTAAAGAATTGCAGAGACAATACAAAAAACCATCCTGGTTACAATGTAATCCTGATACAAAAACGCATCATTTCTTCTTGTGTGAGGTGAATGAAGCGTTTGGCATGAGCAGGTATTTACATTTACATTGCTTTTAAGCTTCAGTGCATGCTGAAAGCCAGGCTGAAATGTTTCCTAGATGGCCAGATGCTTCTAAAGAGACGATACATCACAGAGAGAAGTTCAGAAATGCTGTTTCAAAGGGTGCTACATGGTTAATACAATGGGGTTTTGCTGTACATCCAGAGCACCTCTTTCGTTGTCTTCACATAGGTTACACCTCCGTTTTGTTTGTTTTATTTCAGTGTTCCAATTTTCTATTGCATAAGCAACTGTATGAGCTCTGCCTTTCCTTGTGCTGCTGCTTTGACATATTCCTATCCATCCACGTTCTTAAGAGGACATCCACCCATGTTCTTGAGAGGGTTTTTTCTCTGTGCACAAGAACAAATGACAGAAGTACCAGTCACACTCTATCACAGCTCAAATCAGGAAGTAAATGACCATCACATTTATATGTCACACCTCTTCCTAGCTGTATATACCTGCTATGCATCCACTTCTTCTGTGCTCCTGGTGCATGAACGGGACGAAATCCCAGGGCACCGAGAGAGCATTGGTGTATGTGGCAAACCTCGCACAGGCCTTGATTCCAGGAAGAGCACAGACACATGCTGATAAACAGTTTCTTACCTAAGAAATCCTTGAGGGAGTGTTTCTGCAATGAGAGTGCTTCTCTGAACCCCAGCAGTTGTTGCTGCCTTGTTTGCGTCTTTCAGCGTTTCAACACCCTGCTGATAGTGTTGTGAAATCCTCGCTGGGCCACAGCCAGTGACCCCAATAAACTTTTACTTGCTTAATGATTTTATAACTCTTCGATGTGAGATAAACTTGCCATTTGCTCACTTAACTTCTCTCTTCTCTGTTGTGTGTGAATGCTAGCTACAGTCTCATGGGGACTCCGAGGCTTTGAGGCTGAAGTTCTTGCAGAGTTATCAAATAGAGCAAAAGGAACACGTTTGGACACTTAGCGAAGTTCTCATAATGTTTTTTGCTGCTATTTTTAGTATTATAAAGGATAATTACTGTTGTATTGTAAATACATTGAGCTCTTTCATATTCTGGGGTGTAATTTTCCACTTTCATATTTACATTTATTAGTGCACATTCCCTGTCAAATTGGCTTTCATTGATCAAGGGTCATCCCATGAACTGTCTGCAGAATATTCCTTCTTTCTAATTGAAGAATCACGGAAGATGTTTGGAAGGGGCCTTCAAGAATCATTTAGTCCAACTCCCCTGCAATGAGGAGGGACATCTTTAACTAGATCAGGTTGCCCAGAACCACATCCAGCCTGGCCTTGAATGTCTCCAGGGATGGGGCATCCACCATCTCTCTGGCCAACCTGTGCCAGTGTTTTATCACCTTCATTGTAAAGAATTCTTCCCTCCATCCAGCCTGAATCTCCCCTCTGGCAGGTTAAAGCCATTCCCTTGTCCTGTCCCTACAGGCCCATGTCCAAAGCCCCTCTCCAGCTTTCCTGCAGCCCCTTCAGGCACTGGAGCTGCTCTGAGGTCTCCCCTTAAGGAGCCTTCTCTTCTCCAGGCTGCCCC
>JAOEHY010030606.1:25473-49788 GCA_025447955.1 Psilopsiagon aurifrons | reverse complement strand
GGCCACAAGTCAAAAACACAGTGCTGCACCAACTACCAAGAAGGGGAAAAATGACTGCTACTGCTGAACCCATGACACCGTGGGAGTTGCATTCTTTCAGTTCTTCTCCCCATTCCTCTGCGCCTCTCTGAGTGGGGGGAAGAAAGAGGGGGGAGTGAGTGAGCAGGCGGCATGTTTTACGGCTTAAACCACAACACTGTGTGCAAGTTTTTCTTTTCCTCTCTTGGCTCTGTGCTAAAGCCTGAAAATTTGGCTTACAGTAACTACCTTATGCTATTGTACTGATTTGCTCATTGACCTTGCATGATGCAATGCAATCATAGACTTGTTTGAAATCCCTCTACACAGTAGAGTACTAAATAATTTCAGTGCTGGAGTATGAGATTTTATCCTTAATTTAGTGTGAGTTAATGGAAGCAAAGGCTATCTTTGGGTATATAAAAAAATGGGATCCCAATCTCAAGGGAACGGAAGAGTGACTTTACACTTTGAACCATCAGGAATATTTCACATCCAGGATGGAATATATGCAACAAATAGTTGATTGAAAAGACATGAAATTCACTTGTGTATTGTAAGAACATACCAATTATATATATAAAGTTACTCATTGGATTATGTTTCTCTTAAATTTTAAAATGTAATGCATCTTGGTTTGTTTCCCTGAGTGTGCTGTGCTTTTTGGTATGTTCATTGATAAGGAATTAGCCAGGGTCAGTTACACCAAAATAACCAGTGACTTCATGATGATATAGTTGACCCCCACTATCATGGCAGGGACACATACCACTAAACCAGTTGTTCAAGGCACTATCAGACCTGGCCTTGAACTCTTCCAGGGACTGGCTTCTAGCACCTATCTGGGCAACTTGTTCCAGTGTCTCACCACCTTCATAGTGAAGAATTTCTTCCTTACATCCATCGTAGTGGTTCATTGACACGTCTGTAGAAGGAAGGTTCGCAGTATAGATTTACTGTTCCCAAGCAAACCAACAGTTGGCCTAATGCTGAAGAGAGAGGAACAAGGAACAAGCCCTGGTGTCCCACTGCTTACTAGTGGCCATGCTGCAGAGCTCTGCTAGACATACAGAAGCACATTGCACACTGTAGCAGCATTGGGACCAGCCAGTTAGCTGGAGCATAGGCTCTGACAAGCCATCTAATTCAGATTTTAGAAACTGCCTTCATGTTAGGAGGATACTTCTGTGTGAAAAGCATTCAATATCTCATTCAGTGAACTCGTCAGTGGAAACAACCTCCAGGAAGTAAAAGTCTCGGATGATGATACAGTAAACATTCTTGTTTCTGTGGTACCATTTTGCTGTTTACAAAGAGGTAATTGATTTTTGTCTTACAATATTTCAGGAAGCATTCTCTTCAAATGCATGTCTTTGGAGGCTGACAGAGTTACTGAACAACAGGAGAAAGTACTGTCAGTCCTAGAGGAGAAGTTTCCAGATCTGCCCCCACGAGAGGAAATTATCTCTGTTCTCCAGGAGACTCAATTTAACCCACAAGGTAGTGCAACTTACTTCTATTTTGCTGACATTTTACAAATTTAGTTATGTAACTGTATCGAATGTATTTGCCCGTTGTGTGTGGTGAAAATAGTTGCAGCATCCTATCTTCATTGACAGTTACGTGTATTATATTTAATTATAATTGTATAAATAGTGTCTTACATTCTGAAAAAAGTGTCTTACATTCTGAATCATGTATTGTGATTTCTGTTGAGGAACTCCTGAACTCCTAAATAATTTTTGTTGTTCTTACAGATAAAGGAAATATTGATATACTTCATGCATTACTTTTACAGTTGTATTCTAGTCAACAGTTTGTGTTGATGAAGTATACGGGCATAAAATAGTGTGACAGCCCATATGTAGAAGTTGTGCTGCAATTGTCTACATGCTGTGGGAATGTATCTTTTGAATCTTCTCAGGTTTATCAACAGCTGTGTACAGGTGAAGTGAATGTGACTTCAGGCTAAGATGAAGGAAGCAGTGGGAACTTTCATTTCCTACTGCTAGAAATTGCTGAACACTCTAGTCATTTTTTCAGTGCTCGAAAGTGGGAGTGCTTGAACTCAAGTTTTGATAGCAGTCTTTTGACGGGATGCTCTGAAAGCCTGAAAATACAAACTCATATTTTTTACTTTGCTGAATGGCATTTGCGGTGAAGTTTTTACTAAGGAGTGAGAATTTAATTACGAAGATACTTATTTGTTGGATAGATCAGGTATACGCAGAGTCCATGCAGTCTCATAATCTTTTTTGCCTTTCTCTATGCACCCATCTGCAGAATCCTCTCGTCTGTATTCAGGCTGTCAGCCTGAGACGGCTGCCCTAGTTGGTAGTTACAGGAAGAATTTGGGATGCTGCTTCCTTTGCTCTTTCTTTCAGTGAGGTTGAAAGCTGAATTATTTCAGAGCTATAAACCTTCACGTAGTTCCCTGAAGTTCCTCCAGACATTAGTCAAGGAGTCATAGTTCAGAAGTGAACTGAATGCAGCCTGGATTGGAGAGATCAAATGACCCTTTTATGGAACTCGGTTCTGTCAGTTGCAAGGGAAGATGGTTAAGGAATGTTTGTCATTTCTCTTGCCCATGAAGTTTACCCTGATATCCAATGCAAAACTTGGACCAGTAAATATAATGGTTTCAGTCTGCATGACATTGGTTGCCAGTAATTTTTATGTGCTGCATAAGGAAAGCAATGTCGTACACTTTCTTTTTTGTCTCAAAGCTGCTGTTTGCTGTGTATCATAAGAAACGTATTTAGCTCTGCATATATTCATGTAGCATTTGGTTTAGTAAGGTGCTGTCTATTTTCTAGAGTCATTTGAAGGCTCTAACATCTGCTGAATATTTTACTTTATATATACCTGTCATTTTGGTCAGTATCATGGAAATTCAACATAAAAGTTCTCAGTTTCATGCAGAAATAATAGTTTATTTGCCTGAACTCCTGAATCTGTTTGCTATTAGAAGTACAGAGGCCTGTAGCCCACCAGAAAGTCTACAGGTGGCTTATAAATATTTTTGAGAGGACAGATGGATAAATATCATAAATATGTGAACATGAACCAGTTCATCTTGTCATTAGATTGAATGCAGTGGTGGACTCCATACAGGAAAAGTAAAGATTTCTTGGCTTAAAGTGGTATTTGAGTCCCTCTTAAAAAAACAACCATGCAAACGCATTTTGAATGTTACGCTTCTAAGCTTTAAAAGTCTGTGGACATTGTATTTGCCATCCTACACTGAAGTAAGTGGCTTACAGCTTGCTTTATACTGATATTTGGCTGTCATCTCTGTATTTCTGATTGTGTGATAGGATCATGTTCCTATACAGATAAATATTCTTTTGGGGAGTCTTTACAGCATTTTAGTCAGGTAACTCCCGTTAGAGACACATAGTCAGGAGGATTTTCAGTGCATTGTACATAAACTTATCAACATGTCTAGTTGCAAAGTGAAGCAATTCCAGTTTCACTCTACTGTTTCTGATGATAATATGTACTTCTTTTTCTACGGTACATAAACATCTGTTTAGTTCATTTGCCATTTGATGGACATGAGAGAAACCCATTCCTGTTGGTTCCAGTTTGTGAGGAAAGTCAGAAAGGCTGAAAGGTTTATGTTTTTACATAGTATCTTAAGTGTTTTGCTTCTGAATATTTTATAAATACCATAGTATTCCACATGTATTTTTCAATGTATTACTCATTCCAGAAGTGTTTCATGTTAGTGATTTCCTACTAGACCTTAGCAGTGGTCTGTCTACACATTTATCATCACTGGAATTCAGTTCTTTTAAAAAATGAGTGTTCACGCAACTTCATTGCAGACTTAATTCTTCATCCTTTGTTCCCCAGTACCTCAACCCCCATCCTTAAAGTCTCATCCTTGTTTAAAAAAATCCTCTAGAAATATTAACCATTGAAATATTCATGTTGGGTTTAATTTTCTCGTAGAGTGTCCTAAAATACAGAAGGCTCAACATTAAGGTCTAGCTTAAGCGTGTTTTAAATATATGTTGCTGCATCTGTCAGATGTGAATACTCGTATTTGTTGAAATTCCTTTCTCTTCTCAAACAGGTGTAAATATTGAGGATGTTATGCTGAAAGATCTCAAGATTTCAGATGGAGAAATCAAAGTAGCAATTAGCACTGTGTGCTTAACGCTGGAGGTAAGAAGAAACTGAAACAGCATCGTTTGTAAATAGCCCTATTGCGTTCAGAGATGGTTCTTTAACAATGATTTTGAGCCAGTTATTTTCTCAAGATTATGTATGAGCAGAATTTTATTTTCAGTGATTTAATTAACTTTGGGAAAAGCAGTAACTGTTTGTAGTCTGACTTACATGATTATGCATCTGATTATTCCTTTCTCTTAGTCTGGACAGCAGTGTGGTAAAACAATGGCATCAGTAAATTGCAGCCTTTGGGTGAATTGATGGTGTGAGCTTTCTGTTGTACTTGACTTAGGTAGTTACGAGCTAGGACTTTGTCCCACCTTTCATTTACAATATGGCGTAAAATTTATAAAGCCAGTTTAACACTCTCATGTGAATAGTTTTTCGCTGTGTATATCTTGTGAGATTTCTTACAACATGTCTTTTCTTCTGGATTTTACAAAAAATACGGTGCTTCTGTGGTTGAAGAGTTTGTGGTGCAGTCAAGCTAATAATTATTCATGTATTTCTGCTTTCAGACTGAAATACACAAACAAAACTAGGTAGTAAAGCTTCAAGAAATGAATCAGAATCTGTTAGTTTCTGGGTCAGTTTCTGTGTCAAGCAGGCTTTACCAGCGCTGCTTTATGAAATCTAATTTTTCCTCCTGAAAATTATGCCAAGGCTGGGTGGTAAGGGCATAGGGGAAGAGTATTGTAAGATAAATCCTCAAAAGAAGAAAGAAATGGAAAATGGATGAATGGGAAGATTTTATTAAGAATTTTTAAATATCCTTGTCTTCTGTCAGTTTCAGTGAATGGTGTGCACACAGGTGCTAACTTTAGCATTACATTTTATTTTCATTTTAATCTTAATTTCACAGTTGGAATGGAGGTTAGTTTTGCATTTGCCGGATTACTTTGTTCAAACATCTTCTGAACTCCCTGATTCACAGTGCTTGACCAGCGCAAGACCTTTTTTACTTGCTCTTCTTAGGGCCAGGGATGATATGGTCTGCAGGATGGTAAAGCAGACAGCTTGTAAAGACATTCTGAACTAGTTGCTTCACCCAGTATGGTAAATACACATGATGGAATTCGAGATGAAACTGTCCAGACCTGTTTTGTCTGTTCAGTTTAGAATTCTGTTATGAACTCAGAATACACTAACCTTAATGACTTCAGGATTTTTTTCAGCCACAATAATGGTAATTTGCTATTTATTCTTAAAATGCTTTGTAGCTATTACTTGAGCGAATATTAAGGCATGGCTTTGCTGTCGGTATTGAACCTCTAAAGTGTTTGCTTCTCAGAAGTATCTTTTGTTAAAGTACTTTCTATAGGCATGATTTGGTTCAATGGTATAACTGATGATAGATGATAAAACCAAAGATGATAATTTTATGATTATAGTTGGGTGGAGTAAGCTTTTCACAAACGTGCATCCCTCCTGGGCTGGATATCTGTTGTGTAGAGTGAAAGTGTTGCAGCTCAATGCTCAAGCTCTGATTTCAGTCTGAGTTTCGCAATAGTAAAGACAGATTAGTAAATCTGATATTCTAACAAATGTTATACCTCAGTTGCATATACTCAAATGATTCTAAGCTTTCCTTATTTCTGTTTTTATGGCAAGTTTTGCAGATCTTGGTTCAGAGTAGATTCTGAAAAAACTTCTGTTCTTGAGAGGGTCGATGCTCTTTTTAGCAGAGTCTTGATCCAGAGCTAACTTCCTTTCTATTCTCTACTCCTGATTTCCTGTGTTAAATGAATAGTTTCCTCAGTTTCCTTTCTGTAAATTAGGATATTAGTCTTTTATTTCTTAAGTGTGCTGTGAATTAATTTATTCATTATAGTTGTGTAACAAATTAATTGAAGCTTGTGTTAGATATGTTGTGATAAACCCTATTTTCATTGGTATTGAAACATAGTATCGAAGGGAATATTGTATGACTTCTCTGTAAGGAAGGAAATGATGGCAACTGATAAGTCATCAGTTGGAAGTTAATACTCATATTTACTTCTAGTATTGTTGCATAGCAGTATTTAGACATGAAGGACACATGCAGGTACAGTCCTGCTCTCCAGTTTCTCAAGAAGACATGAATGCAAAAATAGTAGCGCAGTTGTTCTCAGTGCTTTATTTGAATATATATACTGATATCAATCAACAATATGTCAGTGCTTTATTTGAATATATATACTGACACCAATCAACAGTGTGTCAGTGCTTTATTTGAATATATACTGATACCAATCAACAGTGTGTGATTTACATCCATCGTGTTTTGGCTTTTATTATTAAATGACTGATTAAGTGTCTTGATAAAAGCCAATCTTTCAGGTATTAAAGGAATAAATAGTGCTGTCAGTGGTAAAGGCTGGGAGGGCATCTCATGTGGGTGTGTTTAGGTTTCTGCAGGAGTCCAAATGCAGTTTTGAATTTCTGGAGAGAACTGCCTTCAGATCCGGGATTCCTGGGTTTAGGTAGCATTAAACTTGGGAATTGAAATCAGACCTATGTCTCCAGTGACTGGCTCATGCTACTTGGATTTTACATGCATAGCAGTGCTTTTTGAAACGAATGACAAAAGAAAAGTGACAATGCCCAGGTCATGGTTATTTTGCCGGAAAGTTTCCCCAAGTCATAATAATGATTACTTGTAGGATATTGTAGCAAAATTCAGTGTGTGTGTTACGGTTAATTTCTGTTATATTATGCCGTACCCTGAGAGTGTATTTTGCCTTTTCTCTGCTGGAATTCTCTTGGAAATAAGAAGTATCTTCTCAATGTGACTTTCTGTGAAAGCTGTTTTTTTTCCTGAGAAAGGAATACTTCCTTTGTAATCTGAACTCTATGTTCTATGCTTTTTTAAGTCTCGTTCACCAGAAGGACAATCCAGGTTTCATGAGTGTTCAGTTTAGTAGAAATGGCTCCTGATATTGTAGCTTAATAACGTATTTGTTGGACTAAGTCCTTGATCTTTGGAGTCAGGAAAATTTTTTCTAACTGTTTACAGAACTTGCAGTAGCATAGGGAGATAGAAAGTCAAGTTTCTTCAGGGAGAAGCAGGGTAGTCAGTGGAAAGCAAGGCAAATAGTCTCTGCGTGCTGTTGACTGTAACAGACCAGTGAGTGTACGTTGTTTTGAAGGCTGACAAATTTGTTGAGGTTCTTATTCATATTTCTGGCCATGGTATCTGAATACTGTTGAAGGTAGTTTGCAGGTTGTGGAGATTGTTCAATCTTTCAGTGTTGTAAGGTTGGAGTCACCTGCGGATCTAGAGAAAATGTCCGAGCCTCAGTGGAAGTTGCTGTCACCAGTGTTGTTGCTCCAAGATAGTGACCTGCAAGCGTATGTCAGTATGGTCTAGATAGCATTTCCTAGTCCAGATGATTTGAGGATGGTGCCAAGAGAAAGTTCTGGCTCTTCCAACAATTTTCTTCTGTGGCTCTGTGTCTCAGCTAAATTCATGTTGGCTGTTCCAGCAACTGTACCTTAGGAAATTTAAAAATGTTTGGTCACACAGTGGATCTGCTTCCTAATGAATAAACAGTCAAATCTCAAAGAGATGGTTTTATTTTCAGGCTGTTTTGCAGTAATAGTATGGCATGCAACTACGTTACTTATTTGGACAGTTTCATTTGAGAATTATGAAAAGTGAGGCTCTTAATACTTGTGTAAAACAAATCAAGAATCACTGCCTCAGCTGGAGCATGTCAGACAAATGCTAGGTGGACTGTTACAGTTAAATGAGATTAAAACATGTTTGTTCAAAGGTTTGAACTTTTGTTGTCTCTCTAACAATTGGACCATAGTTATATATTTAGAAACTTTTTTCTTGCAGTATGAACAGAAACATAATTTAAATAGCATCAGATTGGTCCATGAATTTGTTTTTAATACTAAAAACAAAACAAGAAGAACCCCCCAAGTAAACATGTTAACAGTTAATCTTCCAGTAATGGAATTAGAAACAAAATTCTCAGCAACTTACAATAGCAATGCTGTTCAAAAGTATTTTTCTGATGCCTGTTGTGAGAAGTTAGGGTATGTAAAATAAATGATGTATGGAGCTGTAGGAATGCGACTTTTGCAGACTACCTTATGTCTAAGGAACATTAAACATAGGGTTCTCATTTAGCAAATAAATAACCATTCATTTCAATGGCTGCATAGTCTGGACTTTTGTGCATATTTTTGCAAAGATGAGAAGAGGCCATTAGGGATTTAATATAAAATAAATCGCCAAGGGGTCTTCTTGTAGTCCTAGTCTTTCTGCCACATGGTGTGTCACTAATGTGCATAAATGGGCTTAAATGAATTTGTTATCTGTAATACATTTGCAGTATGTATATATTTATATATTATTTTTTAATTGTGTTTAAAAATAAAACATTAAATACATCATTTCTGAGAGTTGAAAACATACCATTTGTAAATAAATCAACCTTAATTAAGGACTTAAAATGTCAGTGTGTGAGATCTGCCTGTAGGAAAATGTATAACATATATAGTACACAAAGCTTGAAACTATTTTCGTTTGCTTTTTAAAAAGTACTAGGAGGGTTAAGTTATGACCTTACAGGTCTGAGTAATGCAGCCTAAACAGGCATTAATGTAAATACTGTGCTCATGTTTAAACATCAGACTCCCGGGTTCTGGAGGAGGATAGCTGTTCTGTTGATGCCTGAGGTCAGCTGAAGTGCCTCAGTTGTAATGAATACAATCTAAGGTGCAGAGAGCTGAGGCAGACCTGCTGAATTCTCTGTTACAGTTAGCTACTGGTCTCTAAAGATATGAGAGGAAAGTGGTGAGGAGAACCTCTGGACTATTTTCAAGTGTTTCTAAATTAACTGTGTAAAAACAAATGGCAAAAAATTGACACTAGTTACAGTGATTGTCAGGATTGCTTATACTTTTAAACTCATGACGTGATCCCTCCCAGGAGATGATACAAGGGCAATAGGAGTTAAAGTTCCCCTACTCAGTGAGATGTTTCTGTGTGAAGTGATGAAGGATGCCAGGCAAGGTGCTCATTATGGTAACTTGTGATGTGAGAAAAATGTAAGCTTGCAAAGCTGGCCAAGACCGTTACATTTATCAATCAGTCCAAGTCAGCTTGTGCTTAAATCATTAAATAATGATTTATTCAGATGTCATTTTTGCAAGGTATATTTGATTATTTTATTCTATATTGCTGTCATAACTCATAGTAAACCAGAATCATCAGAGATTTTGTACTTGCAGTATCTGTTTAAGAACGCATGAGATAGACAGCGATGTCAGGTCTGCAATGGTATGTATATATGATTTCAGTTTATTTTTTTGTCTAAAGAAATTAGATAGACTTTATCTGTTATAATTTGTGTGACAATCTGAATTTGGCTCATGCTATGGTTTACAATTTTGACATTGCTGGTTTTGTTTAATCTTGGTTCAAAAGCTAATAAACCAAGTAAAATAACCATTAGAATTATTGAAGCAAAGACATTAGATTAATCTACTAAAATAACAGTAAAAATGTGCTTGTGTTTATAAGTACATTGTTCAAGAAGATAAACTGTATTTTCTTTTGTGAACACATGAAATGTGTTTAAATAAATTAAGATGGTTTCATTATGAAATACAGCTGTATAATATGCACCATCTCTCAGCTAAACAAAATGTTATCTACAGTATCATTATTGGACTGCTTTCCTCAATTCTACAAAGCTGACTAATTTATCATTTGTGTACTCTTGTAGTTCTTGTCAGAAGCATCTCAGCTCAGCTGCTTATGGTGCATAGACATTGACAGTGGGAGGTGCTGTTTTGAGAAATGTTCAGCATAAAAAGAGTTGTTTCTGTGAAGTACCATACACTTTTTAAAAAATTCAATGTAAATCTAACTTGGACATTTAGTATTTTAAGATCTGCCGTAATACATGGGAATATAGGAGCTGATAATAGGGATAACAACAGTATGAATATTACAGCAAAGTTAGGTTTTTTGTTATTTAGTTTGTCTTTTTTTTGCTATTGTGTGAGAAAAAAACTTTGAACATGAAACTGTTGATCCAGTATTACAGTATAATTCCACCTGTAGGTAAAAGGACTTCTTTTTGGTTTGCTAGTGTTAGTGTTACATTACTACGGAAGACAGTAATTCTGTTAACAGGAGGTGATTAAGAGATACAGGGTATTTCTAAACAAATGTCTGCCTTGGTGACAGCTTTTTTTTTTTTTTTTTCAATTAGAAATTAAAAACCCAACAAACCCAAGACATTTAAAATCATGCAGTATTTACTTAGAACAGTGGTATTTTGATGCAGAAAACTGACAAAATATGTCTTCTGTGTCTTAAAATATTCATTTTATTCCATCTGTTTGGCAAAGAGTGTGCCTGAAGTACCTTCTGAACTGGAATGTAAGTGACTACTTAACACTTGTAAACATTACAATAGCCTGTTTTTTTAGCATACACCATTAAGTTTTATACCTTCTGCTACCTATCAGGAGCCTAGTCCTGGAGCTGTTGGTTATTTTAAAATGTAGGAACATTTTGGAATTTTGAATCAGTCAGATCAAGTGCTATGCAAGATTTTTCAGTATTTATGTTCTCTGGTTAGATGATGACAGGGAAGGTGCTTCTTTTGACTCAGTGTAACTCTGTATACTCTCAGGCTTACTTGAAGTCAGGTGCTTTGTCTGACTGAAAACATCAATGTTTATTTAATTTTATATACATTTTGGTATACTTCATTCACAATAAAGGGATCAAAGAATACAAAATTATTCAAGTTGAAACCCTTCAGCCCCTATTTGAGTACTCAAATGAAGAGTAGCCGGGAACACTAGCCAGAATTTTACCAAAGAATGCAATTTTTCTTTCTCTCTTTCTAAGAGACAGGGAAAGTTGTTTTTTTCTCAGAAGGATTGCTGCTTCTGTATTCAGAATTATTCACAGCTTCTGTGACTCACTAACAACACATAGTTTTCACCAGTAAAAATCACTGCTTCTGCTGTTCAACTGTATTTAAGTGAATTTAGGTGAAGTCTAACCTGCAGGCTCTTTTGGCCCTAGAAAAAAGGATATTCAGAGCTCCTGTGTATATTGTAAGTATTGCAACATCTTGGGTTTTTACCATTTTTAACTTTTCTCTATAGACTTGATATATAAAGTAGCAAATGAAAATTTCTTCAAGGTAATTTTGAACTGCTTTGGGGATAGAGACTTATATTATTTTTCTCCAAAAGAAATTCTATGTACAAGAGGATTTTTTTAGTCTGGAATTGCCCTACTTCTCAAATAATTGTAGTAACTTTAATTGAAGTTGAATTCATTGCTTATGTTAAAAAGAGTAGAATGTGCTCTAGGACTTAGGCACGCTTTTAGCATACCTTCTTTTCCTGAATGGTTAGATCACTGCTCGGTCGGGCTGGGTATCGGTCGGCAGGTTGTGATCGGTTGTATTCTCTTCCCTTGTTATTTCGCTTATCATTATTATTCCTGGTGGTAGCAGTAGTTGGTTTGTGTTGTACCTTAGTTACTGGACTGTTCTTGTCTCAACCCATGGGAGTTACATTCTTTTGATTCTCCTCCCCATCCCTCTGGGAGTGGGGGAAGGAAGAGGTGGGGGAGTGAGTGAACGGCTGTGTAGTACTGAGTTATAAGCTGGGCTTAAACCATGACACTGATATAAAACATGAAAAAATTTCTTGAGGCCACCAAGTTTATGCCAAGTGAAACTGTGGCAGCTGATTATTTTATCTCCCACATAAGAAAAATCACTGTGTTTGCTTTGTAGAGAAGAGAAATTCAGTCATATATACAACCCTTTCACACTTGGGGGAATGTTATTGTAATTCATATCATCAGTTCTATGAGAAATTAAAAATGAGTCTGAATTCTTCTCATTTGCATAAGCAATAAAAGCAGTTGGGACAAAATCTTTGCTTCCCTGAATTCAACCTTTGCCAACAAAAGCTGTTAGTTGGCATCTATTTATTGCTAGTTCTGGTTCTTCTTTTAGAAAGACAAATCTCAATTGCATTTCAGCATTTCTGTCTTGCTGTTCTTCTTGTCTTTTTCTTAGTTTTATTTCCAATTAATTTTCATAAAACATGACTCTTATTTCCTCCTCCCTCTTTTGGGGGAAAAAAAAGAAGAAAAACCCAGAAGATATAGGTGCTTACAGAAACAGAAAGGTAAGAGTAAAAAAATCCCTCAGGGAAGCTTCTTGATGTCCAGTCTTCCTTTCTTCTGCCCTACTGCAAGATTTCCAGGGAAATAGTCAGCAATTGTGCCTGGATTCCACACCCAGGGCTTGATTTTTTTTTAGGTTTCACAAATCCCAACATCTGTATATGCTGGTTTGTTCTCCTGTGTGTTTGTCACAGATTAGAAAGGAAAAAAGGTTGGAATAGATTAATTTTGTACCTGAAATGGGAACTGTTAATGTCAACAGTTAATAGGAATGTTAAATCTTCATCTTGGCTCAACATCTTAGAACACCATGGACTACACTAACTGTGGATTATTTTAGCTGAAGAAGGATTTGGGGATGAGTTTGGATAAATGGCAATTATATAACCAATAATTCTTGTAATTGTGTTTTTAGAACTGAAAATTGTAATGGAGCATTAAGTTAGGCTCTGTTTTTTGTCAGATTTCATCACATACTGAATCATATTCTGCTGAAAATGTATTGTTTTGGTCTAAAAAGTTTGTCATCTCCTCTGTATAAATAGCATTAAGCAGGGTGGTTTCTCAGTGTTTGCTATTAAACAAGACTTTCTAAATAAAGAGACTAGAGATAATTCAGAGAGAAAAAAGTGATTTTCCTTTCACATCTCTCAGTTGAGTATTTGCCATATGGGTTGCTCAGCATCACACTCTCAGCAGGTCTAATTTATGGTAAACACACAGTGAGTGAACAGAAGAAAAAGGCAATGAAAATATTAATATTCTTTGCCCGCCCCATTTTTTTAAACTGCACTAAACATATTCAGGTTCAGCCCATATCGTTGTGGCATTTAGTTGAGTATGTATGTATTTGCCACTCTGCTGGGAGTTTGTGAAGACTAAAATGCTGCGTGAGTCTTTTCTTGCCGTGAGACTGATTTGCTGGAGCTTGCATGGCAGTGTGTAAATTATACCTTCTCTGCTCTGATCTGGCATGCTGCCAGCCCCCCCCAGGCTGTGCTCTTTCCTTGACAGGCAGTTGTTGAAAACATGGCTGTTCTGTCTGTGGCATGGGGTGCTTTAGCTTTTTTCCCTGGGCCTCTACAGGAGGATCACCAACTGAGTGAATGTGTTGATGCTCTGGTCCACTGGTAGGATTCTGAACAGGCAAAGGAAGAGATATAAAATAAATAACGGTATAGATTTTTCTTGAGACTCACAAGCATGGAAATCACAGCATCAATGTTTTTAAAATGGTCTATCTCTCATAGGTTCCTGGGGCTTTCTCTTACTGTTGTGTATGTACTCGCTTTCTCTCTGTGGGCTACCTTCTCCCTCTAGGGACTTCGCTGCCATAACTGTCATTCAGGAGCATGGTCAGTCCCACTCCTTAAAGTGTGCCTGTGTGGAAAATCAGGAGAGCAACCCAATGGACTAAGCACATATCAGCAGCCCAAGTAAACACTTTCATCAGTGCTTCTAGCTTAGGACAGATTTTTTCCACAGGAGGGTCTGCACTGATACATAAAAAATAAATAAAAAAATCCAGTTTACAGTTAGGAGCAGGCATATCTGAGTAGAAGAAACCCCACTGCATTAACAGATGTGTTCTGAAAATAGAAGTTGCTGCCATTACACAGTTGATATCGTAATTACAAACAGGGAGTAGATACAAAAGGAAATGCTTTTAAAAAAAGCTGTGGTTAGAGTCCTGTCCGCTGCCTTATGGTCATAGAATAGACCTTGGTAATGCACATACTTCCCTTTCTGTCTGGATACTTTCTGTTCCAGCAAGAAACTTGCACATTCCCATTCCAGATCTGCGGATTCAGCCAAATGATTGAGAACTGTGCATGGTTCAGATTTAGAAGAAAGTGCAGTAGTCCTGCATGGAACAATCATGGTGTGATTTCTTTTAGGCAACATTTTTTTCTAAATCTTTGAGAGGAAATACTTAATTTAGCATGCCCGAAGGTATTTAGTTAAATAAATAGAAAACTCTTACTTTGTATCCTGCTAGATGTTTATCTCAGCGTGATCTCCACAGGTTAGCATTGACATCCGTACGTTGCATATTTAGCTTGTATGTTAGTGTTTGCAGTTGTATTTGATTTTCACTTGTTCAGTCTTTTGAACAGTGGTTAATTAGAACAGCCAGTTTTGTCTCTCTGCTTATTACTGGGTATTTTATACTCCTCTGGTGTGCTGCATCTTGTTGATCTTGTTCATGAACTAATCTGTAAATACTTGTAGATGAATAAATAGAAAATACTGGTTTGTCATCTAGTATGAATTCTTCCTTCATTTATATCATTAGCCTAATTGTTTACAGTGTTCCAGTCAGTTACACTTTACACAGATCCTCTGAGGTAATGGAGTTGTGTTTTGTAGTATAAACCAATATTTACTCAGAAGTTGAACCTCAGCCTCACTTCCTGTGGACTTCAAGTGCTATCAGTGCAGCAGTAAAATCCAAAGTGAGATTTTCAAGATGTCCGGGTAGACAGGACCAGGAAAATAATTGTACTAATTCCTATTTATGTACTTAGATTTTGTGAATAGCAGCCAGCTGTAGTCAGGTGCCATTGGTGACTGTTGTGGACTCTGAATTTCATGCTCTAACCATTTTAGAAAAATGCCAATTTTCCGTGTGTTTTGTCAATTGAAAACTGGGGGGCTGAGTGCTTTAAGTAAACCAAGTGATGAGGGATCCTTGTGTACTGTACACTCAGTTATTTCGAATTCTCATTCTGAATACATTTAAGGTGGCATTGAAATTGGTTGTATTTTTGATTTTCCATTATTAGGCACTGAAATATAAGCGTATTTTTAAATGGTGTTCTGCACAGTCAGTGATGTACCTGTGCTTGATGCCACTATTCTTCACAAAATGTAATAATAATGTTATCCGTTAACATAAACCCAAAGTTTGGCTCCATGGAAGCAGCTGGAAATGGATAACTGCAATATGCTTAAACCTCTTAGGAGAGCACTGTTTGACATATTCTGTTATAAGTTCCTTATATTTAGGAATTCTTTTAAGCAAAGTACTTGTGCTGTCTCAGCTGGTGTGCATAGAGGAATATTCATTTCCCAGTGGTAACATGGAATTCGATTTTTTTTTACATTTTTTATATATATTTAATGGATTGAAACACTTTGAAGAAAAAAAAACCCAAAACATTCCTTTGTGGTTCTAATCTAGTTCAAAGGGTTTTTACGGTTCTGATTCCAGCATTTTCTCATGTTTTATGTATAGATAAATCAGAAGGTTATGTCTTGTCCAAGCTAGCAGGAGCAGAAACAGTCCTTTGCTATGACGTTTAGGAAGACGATCGGTCGGGAATGAATGTTTACTGGGTTGATACTGCAGGTGGTTTGAAAAGGGATTGTCTACGCCTTGGCAAGAGGGTCGTACTAACAGCAGTATGTGCTAAAACTTTATATTTTATAGTTGCAAGAGAGGCATATATGAAAGTCGTAAAATATGCTGGGTATGCCATGTGTGCAACTCCATTACAGTTTGAAATTCTAAAGTATGGTTATCCCGTTGTATTGCTGTGTGCATAGAATATAGAATCAGGCAATGTTTCTGCAGTAGAAGAGGGTGATGGAAGCAACTGTATGAGAGGAGCTTTCGGGGATTTGATGTCTAGTCAGAAAGGACATTCCAAGAGTCAGGGAAGAAGCATGAAATGGTGGCAGAACAGGACAGTGAGCTACTGTGGCACGGAACACAAAAGTATAAACCAGTATGAAGCTTCATCAGCGTGTGCACTTCAAGACTGTGCCTGCTGATCTGCGGCACTGTGTCTGATAGAATAGTGTACCATACATTTATGTGTATGTATTCGGATATATAGATATATAGATATGCACTGCATATGGCAGGAATATGTGTGCTGTGAGACATATGAGCTCTCCACCTGCTGTGTAATATGAAATTTTTGCTACATGGAAAATGAATTAGACTCACTCAATTTTATCTTTAATTACCCATTTTCTTTGTTCTAATGCAATTTGATACTCATTTCTGCATGTGAGGGTGCATCTATATTTCTTACTTGGATCCTGAGAAATAAATATCTAACTTTTTTGAAATTCAGACCTGTTCTGAGGAAACATCTTGCTGAAGTTTCTTGGTTCAAAGAAATGGAGAGAGGCTGGAGTCTCTTCTGACATAGCTTACCAGAACAGAAGAAGACTTGTTTCTATCTTCAGTTTGACCATGCAAAAGCAGTAAAACTGACTCAGTTACACTCGGCAGTAAAATCTTTTTCCAAGAACAGCTGATTCTGTGTATGATTTGGCTTAAACTTTGCTGTTGGCAGTGAAGATTCAAGAAGAGGAAGAAGTATCTGTGGTGAAAGTCAATTGAAAGAAAGGGGCTTTCAGGTGCAGGTTGAATTAACATTTCCCAAAGAATATTCTAGGGGTAAGATACCTTCCAGTTTCCATTGGGAGGAAGTAAAATTTTAAGCAGATGAGTAGCAATGCTGTTTGTTAGACCAGAGACACAGCCTAAGACATCATCTTGTGTGGTACCTACAGTAAAATCTTTTAGTATTTGGGCGAAGAAGGATGAAGATAAAGGTTATAGGATATGTGGAAATACCTGCATAATTCCACAGATCAAAGAAAACTAGAGCCAAGTATCTCATGCAGATACAGAAAGTATCTCATATTCGGTCTTAGTTAATAGTGTCTCATAATCACAGACAGTGAAGTCAAAGCTTTTCACAGAAGTAGAAGTGATTTAGTTACAATGGCAAATGCAGATTTTAACAGAAAAGAGCTTATTTTGCATCAAAAGGTAGAAGCTTTGTTTTTCTGACATGAAAACTGCATTAGTTTTGCAGTGTCTGTATAAAGCTGGTTTTCTTGGTAGTTTTAAAGATACCCCACTGGTAAAGCTTTAAAAAAGGGATCTCTTGACCTCATGAAAAAGTTAGTTATTTGGAATGTTAAATGCAATTATATTGACATATGGTGATAATGTGATAAAGCGTAAGGGTTAAAGGTTGAAGGAACCATGGCTTGGCAATTAGCAATGTAAATGAAACATTCATTATCCAGCATGCTGAGAAGTTGATGAACTGTACAATAAATCTGAGCCCAAGTCACTGTTGAGATAACTCATTTCAGACATAACGGTATTTATTAGGATCCTAGACTTTGTTTTGAATTCTCTGATGAAATATCATGCTATATAGAAATATTTTATCCATTAATTCATGTGAAATAAGTCAATACTAAAAAATCGTAAGGCCCTATGTGATTTTCTAGGTACTATAGAATAAAAAAGGGAGAAACAGGAAAGACATTGAAACTCACCCTATCTGGAAAGATGTTTGATTAGATGTATTGGTATCTCTTCAATGCATCGGCATTGGTATTTTGCCAATGTAACTTTTCCCCAGTGACTTATATTAACTCATTTGAAGCCATTTTTCATATTATGAGATAAAATCGAAATCAAAATTGGACCCAGTAATCAGAGAGCCAAATACTGAACACTGTGAGCTCCATTTACTCATGAAATAGGGTGTATTTGGAGGGAATACAAGATACAGATTTGAGAGACAATGCAGAACCTGTATTTGTATGTCAGTATTTTTAAGTCTCATGAAGATTAGGATTGAGTGTTATCAGGCATTATTACAGTTAACTGTACTTCTGTCTCTCAGAACAATGCTCTACCAATGAAACCACAGCTAAATTTATTAGCTGGATGATAGTAGTGGTAGATTACCTCCCCTTCATTAGGCAGACCTAAGAACAGCTTAGGAAGAGTTCCTAATAATAAAATAAATTGTGAATAATTTGTTCAGTAAAAATAAGTAAAGAGAAGTTAACAGCAACCAAAACGCACAAACATGTGCTAGCTTTCTTGTCAGTGAGACAAAAGAATTTAACACTCAAATGATTGGTGGAAACAGCGTATATATATGGTTTGTGTTAAAAAATGTTTGTTCCTTTTAAAGGCTACTAGTTTATCATGGCCATAGCAAGTGATACATATTTTCTGCTCCAGCTTTGCATCAGTTTGGCATTGATACACATTTTGTATTACATTTTATTTTACGTGGATTTCCCAATGTGGAATAGACAAGTTTCTTACTGTTGAGGCAAAACATTTGAGTAGGTACGTACTAATGACATAAGGGTGTACCACATGTTAAGTAGTTCTCATGCTAGTTCTGTGAAATTTTATTCTTATGTATCATTATGAATCCTGAAAGGTCACAAAATGATTTATGAATTGAGCCAAAAAAACCTCAGTACTCACTTAATCTCCTTCTCTATGAATATCTGATTAATGTAAGTCTCATTTCCTCATCAGTATCAGCATTCTTGCTAACATGGAGTATTTGTTCAGAATTTGAAGGAAATGTAATGCACTGTTCAGAAAAGGAGTTTCATAACACACAGTGTATATGGAAGAGTTGACATTACTATGTGTGTATAGTATGGTATATTTGCATACTATTCTGAACTACGCTGAAAGTACAAGGAACATGCAAATGCAGCTCTTAAAGAGCATGGTCTCACACCTCCTACCCCCTCATTTATGGTATAGAAAGGCATTCAGGGAGTAAGCTTAACATGGTATATATACTGAAATGCTGAAAATTACTTTTAAGTAAGCATCTGTAAAAGAGTTTGTGTCTTCAATTTTTGTCTTCTCTTTGCATTTTCTTACCGACTGTCTGTTCTGGATCGCCTTAAAGTGAAATGCAGAAGCAGTACTATATATCTGTGTTTATATACTTACAGTTTTTGGCTATATATGCACACAGACACCATTGAAATATGAAATGTTCAATATATTCACAGGTTGTATACAGTGTATATAAAAATATTCAGTACATGTACAGTACAAAATACATGTATGTTAGGTTTGTTAAACAAGTTTATTTCTACAACCAGCTCTAACAGCAAAATGGAAGTTTAGACCTCAAGTCTGAGTGTTGCCCTGACCAATTTTTAGGTTTTTTTCTCAAAGTACTAAGCTTTCAGTATCTCACTGTTCTTTGAAAAGCTATCAGAGTTTTAAAAGAAAGCTTCCTGGAGAAGACTGGTCATCTTTCATCTCCCATTGCAGCCTTCTTTTAGGTTTATTGAGCTTTCTTTGCCATGTTTTCAGCGGAGCTTGAAATTTCCTTTTGGCCAAAGGTGGAAAATCCAACAATCATTCTGGTGTCATGAGAGCCAAAACCAAGTAAGTTGGAAGACTCTATAGTCTTTCCTAACTTTCTAATATAAAGACCACATATGATATATTTCAGAATATTTCTAACTGAGTGCAAAGCCCTTGAACAAACCTTCTGGAAAGATCATATATGAGGCATTAGGAAGTAAGTTATTGGGAAACTTTTTGCACACTGTGCACTTTCCGGACAAGTTAAGGCAATGGTCTTTTTTACGGCATCCAACAAGATTAAGTAATATTGTGACATATGGGTAAGTTCTTGAAGCTAAAATCCAAGCAGTTTCTCAGAGTTCCAAAACTTGTCAGGTAAATAATCTTTCTCCTACATATTTGTGAATTTCTCAGTCAAAACCAACTGAAGATATTCAGTGGCATCTCCATAGGCATGAGATCGTTGTGTAAGATAGGGGAGTCCACCTGTAAATGGCAAAAATATCAGACTTAAATCAGTATTTTAGTTTATTTTGTTTTTCTGGGTAGACCACTCTGAAGTACCATTGATGGTTTTCAAACAGTAACTGTTCCATCAGCATTTTGTAACAGCTCTTTCTATTATGATGCCAGTGAGTTACTAGTAACCTGTAAAAGGCAGGCTTGAGGTGGTTTTCCCTACTTACTTTTTTTTTGCCAGCTGGTGTATAAATATCAGTTATAGGTTTTGCAGTCTCATCTAATTGGTGGATTTTTTTTAAGCTCAACTTTTCTGTTTTGCTTGATAACATTTAGATTGTGCTTTCTAATTGCTTTCCTTTTAGGACAGAACTAGATCTCACTTTAAGTCTCTTGGCAAACATGGGGGAGACAAAAGCCTTAGACTTTAGACCATGGGACTTGGGAGAAACAACATTTTTGTAAACTCTGTAATACTTCTGGCATGAAAACTTCTGCTAATCGCTGTGCTTTGGAGAATGGATGTGGAAAAACAGAGTAAACCAAATTGTGCTGGTAAGTGATGGTATAGGATTGAAAGGAGCTAGGAAGAGGAGGTGGTGGCTTTCCATGTAAAGCTCCATGAATGTCAAGTCACTCCATGAAAAAATTGTGAAGATCCTTCTTCTAGTAAGTTTCCTGGTTACTTGAGACAGCTAATTGCCTATCAAGCCATAGAGATTAGCAAGCACAGAAGTAGAATCTACAGAATCTGTTTGTAATTGATATTTACTATAAGCTAATTACCCAGAAGAACATTTATAGTCTGGGTGGAAGGTGCCTTTTTGTAAGGTGGCTACCTAACACTACTCACAAACTGCAGCCACTTAGTAGCATGCTTATTCATGTCCTGTTCCTGTATTGTGGGATTGACAGTCTTGGGTGAGAAATTCAGTGGTAACTTTCTTTTGTGGAAAACTGGAGCCATCTACTGTCCAAAGAGACCATCGTTTAAAGTGAAGTGTGTGATTATTCTGTTTTGTCCTCTGTCTTCAAAAATTCTCCAGTATTTGCTGTTAGTATATTTGCTAACAACATGGATATTAAATTTATTAGGTCTGTATGTTTCTGGGAAAATATTTATTTGTGTATGTACTCAAATGCATCAATTGTTATTTAAAAAATTTATATTGCACTGATAGCTTGAGAATCAGGAAAAAAGCAGTTGCCATCTGCAAATATGCAACGTCTAAAAAACTTCCTCAGTAAAATCAACAAATTTTCTGCTTAATTTATAGTTAGCCACCATCACAAGTTATCTTCTCAATACTTAAAAGAAAACCCAAAAGCCTTCTTATTTGGAAAAGTACAGTTCAATTCTAAACATGACTCAGTGGAAAAAGTCTTACACAGTTGTAGCTATATAGAGCTAAACAAATAATAGTATCAGTTTGAGACATAAAGTAGGATATAATCCAGACAGCTGTTTCATAGCTGCAATAAGCTATTCAAGGGTGGGAAGAGAGGAGAAGTAAAGCACTTGTTTGCTTTTAAAGTCAAAAGAAACACAAAAATCAGTTTAGCTTGTAAGGTTCCCCATAATTGTAGTTGCTGTGGTAGGTGTGTATGTCTTACGCACATTTACAAACACACTCAATGTGAATAAGACAGCATTTATGTGTAGGTTGAACCAAGTGATTATAAATGAATTGAGGGATGTCTCCTGGGATTGGACATAAAGGTCTTGTAAACTGAAAATTTTATAAACAAACAGCTGTTGGGAAAATACCATTATGCAGTAATAGCTGCTATTAAAATCCATTAGCAATCTTGATGGCCTGTTTAAATTTGATGCATCATTTGCTCTGACAGCATTTCTTTCTAAAGAGTTTTGTGAAATATATGTAGATTATGAAAGACAGTAGTAATAGACTAGGAGATTAACACTGATTACACATTTTACTTTCATGTGCCAATCAAGCTTTGAAGAATGCTGTGTATCCTCCAGTTTAAATGTCAGTGAACAGACAGGAACACATTAACCTGAACAGCTGCAAAGCTTTCTCCATCACTGTGTGAGAAATAGCACGGCTCAGCAGAGATGAAGTAGTTCCAGGTTAAGAACCATGTTTCAGTCAACAGAATAAATCTCCAGTGTTTTCTAAAAGTTTGTGTGCCCTCTTAATTGATGCCAAACTGTCATTCTCCTCCTGCTCACAGATCCAGATACCACAGTGGGAAGCAGCTGCCATAGTGGTAGGCATGGCCTATAGATCATGCTGCTACCAGAATTAGTCAGGCTTCTAATGAGATTTTGAAAAATCTATATGGCATGAACTATGTGAAAACTCTTCTCTCTAAAAACAGTTCAACTGTCAGTGATGTGTCTAAACTGACCCTCCAGAGACAGGTACTAAAACCCGCGGGATGAAATGTGTCTGTGCCTGTGACCCGAAGTTGGGGATGCTCTTGGCTTGTTCATTGATGCTACAATGGCACCATCTGGTGGGTGAACAAGAGTAAAATTGGTAGAGCTATCATACTGAAGCGTCTTTTAATCAAGATTTATTGTTTGCTCCTTTTTTTCTGTAATGATCATACTCAGATGAAATAATGGTTGTTATTGCTCAACCTAACTGAAGATTCTCTGTAAGTATTATTCTGGTATAAGCTCACATCACTCCTCCTCTCCTTCCTAATGGAAGTACAGTGGTGGGGGTAAAACACACCTTGTATAAGAATGTTGTTTTGTTGTTCTGCTGAAATATATAGCAGAACCACTGTCAGTTTCTTTTGTAAGAGGGAGAAATAGAAATTGAACACGTGTTTTAGTGTAAAGAGAAATAAGTGCCTTTATACCCTTTCCTTTTAGCTCTGGGCCGTTCTGTCTTTTTTTCTTTTGGGTTCAAAGATTTGGGTTTGAAATTTTCTTTTTGTTAAGGTTTGTGATACAAGTGTCTTCATCAAAAGAACTGTAGGTCTGTGATGCCACTGTTTATTTGGTTTTGTCTTAACAGTATTGCAAGGGGTTAAAACTCAAGGAATACGGTAGTTGTATAATTTAACAAGCAAGTTGTTAAAAGGACTTTTCTACTTATCAGTTACTATATGGTTATGATAATATATCACACATTCCAGTATGCGCCTCTCTCTAGCACTCAGCAATGGATAGTTTTGAAATGGACAGTGTAGCAAAGGTAAAGCCCTTGTGTCATTGCATATGGTTTATTTTTGTAGTTTGAAAGGAGACCAGATGCTCTTTGGAGCTCAGCTTTTTCATTTAGATGTTAACATTTTAATAATATTTTCAGAAAATAAATGAGGCTGTGAATTTAAGGACATCAGTTTCACAGAAGTTGAAGTAAGAGCATTCTAAAAATGAGCTAGCCGGAAAGAAAGGCTTACCTACAGGCCTAATTGTTAAGGTGCTCATGCACGTATTCTTTACTTCCGTAAATTACTTCAGTCCCATTAACTTGGTAAGATTTGAGTGTATTTTAAGTACATTTTATCTGTAAGTGTATTAGCAGTTTGATCACACTGTCACCCTGTCTTTACTGCATTTACTTCAACGTTCAGGCAACACAAATTCAACTTTAAAATAATTGTTTTCAAAACCTTGATTTTGAAACCTCAAATTATCAATGAGCTGCTGAGAAGTCAACGGGTAGCAGTACAAAATTTAGTAAATAAGGTGCTTTCTTTCTTGGTTTAAATTTTGCTTTGGTGTTGCTTCTTTCTTTACTGTGTTAGAAAGATGGTTTAGTGACAATGCATGACTGCATTCATGAAATAGAAGGAAAACAAATATTTTTAAAGTCATTATAACTATGCATGATGTGCCTGTGGCAAACTCAAATATGTGCCATTAATTTGCTATATATTTCTGTTTAATTTTTTAGTTTATTTATTTCATTTTGTTGATTATATCTAAATATATTTATTTTATTAACAGTCTTAGTGTACAATTCACTTGACAGATTTTAGTGCTTGGAAAAATGTAGTGGTGCAAGCACTGTCAGTTGTGCTAGCTGGAGTCACTAGTGTGTGGAGTGGAATTGCCAACAGTTGGTAAGGCGCGTTTTAAACTTCCTTTAAGCTGCAGAGGCGGTATTGATTAATGTGATCAGCACAAATAAAAGTTTAGGGAGCTATTTGGCCTGCCTGCTGAACTTACTGGAAAATAATGGTTTTGCATGCCACTTGTCCTATAAATGCTAGAACTTAGGGCACATTTTTATTTACCAATCCCAACAAAATCCCTGTATTACAGTTTCTTAGAAATAAGGAAGAGATTTATTTTTTTGTTGTTGTTGTTATCATAGAATCATAGAATAGTTAGGGTTGGAAAGGACCTTAAGATCATCTAGTTCCAACCCTCCTGCCATGGGCA
>JAOEHY010030606.1:0-21325 GCA_025447955.1 Psilopsiagon aurifrons | reverse complement strand
GTGTCCCTGCCCATGGCAGGAGGGTTGGAACTAGATGATCTTAAGGTCCTTTCCAGCCCTAACTATTCTATGATTCTGTGAGTCTATGAATTCTTAAACTTTAGCAGAAAGTTATTTCCTCTTATAGGCACAGAGGACATATGTGATATGTATACTATGGAATGTGTAAATGCTTGTATAATTTTTCAGACTGCTTGTGATGGTATCGTTCATTATATTGCTAGCTTCTTGCTATTGATAGTAGTTTTAATGGTGCATCTAGGCTTGCTGTCTCTGAAGGAAAAAAGCATGCCTGAAAGTAGGAGAGAAAGCATTGTTTTCATTCCTGTGTGGTAACAGCAACTAAAGTCATACAGCACTTCTGTCAGACAAAAGTACATGTTTGTGGAAAATGGCATTAGTATGCTGTTGTCATTGTTAATGATGAAGCAAGGCTTCACTTCCAATTTAAGCTGCAAGGATTAAAATTGCACATAAAAATAGTTCACCATTCTGCCTTTCCATTTTGGTTTGGGTTTTTTCCTTGATTGTATTTTCAGAAAGAATTAACAATTGAAACAACATTTGTTCATGGATTTGCAGTGGTTAAATCAATAGTTAATGAGGTTCGTCGTATAATTTGAGCTTGTAGTTTGTTTATGCTAGGCCAACTTTATCCATACTCCAAACAAATTATCTCTTATAATCACCAGCCTGAAGATAAATCTCTAAATGCTTTTCTGATGATAGTGCTGTGGTTGGCAGGTGTTAGAAGTGCCTCCCAGGGACAAAGATTGAAGATGGGCTTGTTCTCTCAAATCCTTCAGGCGAGGTTGTTTAGCTTTCTATCCTGTCATTTGCAGAGGAGCCTTGTATGGTGCCCTGCTAATGAAATCTAATAGGCAAAGGTCATATATCTTTATGAAGAAAAATGCAAAGCTGGTGAGTGATAAATGTGCTCCATGGGGTTCAATGGACGATGCTTAGCAATAAAATCCGTGTTTAAACAGTGTTTCAGATGGCTTGGCATATCTCTGGGTTTTGTGCCTTAACTACTTTTTATAACAATTCTCATTACTACTGATGGGATTAGATAGATACAAAAATAGTTGAATATGCATGCAGAGTTGTCTGTGTAACTAAAGAAATAGGTGGGGACTTTAAGTGGACAATTATTTTTCAGTATTCATAGCGTAATGAGTAAGATGGTTTACATAAAAGTACATGGCAGTATTATATTTAAATTTGAAAGCTTTAT
Organism: Psilopsiagon aurifrons; assembly: GCA_025447955.1. Taxonomy (NCBI): domain Eukaryota; kingdom Metazoa; phylum Chordata; class Aves; order Psittaciformes; family Psittacidae; genus Psilopsiagon; species Psilopsiagon aurifrons. The sequence continues at coordinate 20,088 of JAOEHY010030606.1, read as the reverse complement.
TGACTACCAATAGAAGCATACTGGCTTGTGTGAAGATGTGAAGATTTCGCTAGATTCTAACATCACTTGTATATCAAAAAGCCTTTATTGAATGTCAAAATACCACAAAATAAAAAAATAAAAAATAATTTCAATAAAACATGCCAGCATAAAATTGCAGATAGTGCCTTTGAAAAATTGCTAATCTGAAGTTAGAAGGAATTAAATAAGCCAGATATTGTTGAATCACTGCTGTTTTTTTAGAAGTTACCAGTTCATTTGCTATAGTTACACTGCTGAGCTAAGAGACAGTTCAATAAATCAACTTGGGCTTGATGAATTCTGCAAACCGTTGCAGTGAGTGTATGGAAGAGTAAAGAAACCTCTTAGTATTCCCTCTTTGACAAAAGGGTATGCAAAGAGCCTGAATGGATGAATGGTTGATTAATTTTGCCAGAAATTTTCTTGACAGCCAGAAATGTGTTTTTGTATAAGTGTTTACATGACACTTATTTTGTAAGGTATGAATTATTACATGTGAATTTACACCTGAGACCTAGCTGGCTAAGATAAGCAGTCCCTGGACAGTATATATATATATATATATATATATATATGGTTGTGATGTTTCTTGTGTTTTAATTCATCACCCTGGCAAGTCAGCCTTTTGCTTGTTACTGCTTGCTAATCAGTCAACAGTGAAATCAAATATTGTATGTGATTAAATGAACCTTGTAACTGAAGTGGTAGGTTGTCTCTTTTTCAGTATTTTTTAATTGATTTACAAGCTATAGAAAAAACAGATGGAAGTTCTTAACCTAGGAAGAGAAAGCAGAATAATTTAAAGGAGAATGAAAAAGTATATCATCAGCTAGTAAGATACAAAAATAGTGTTTCTTTTTTTCCTTTAAGTTTCTGAGGTAAATAATGTATTGAATTTCATCGACTGTATTGTAGTATAGAGATTTTTCCTTTTAATTTTGTACATACTTTGTGCATATTTTTTACAGGTGATATTTGCTTGTAGGTGTGTAGAAGCAGATCCCTGGATTTCTTTACTTTTAGGCTTTTGATACTCAGACCCATGGTTTCAAAACAAGAGGCTTTCCTTTCCATACAGTTTGCTCCAGAAAAATATGTACATACTTAATTCAGCCTTTAAAATGTCCCAGAGGGAGTCCATATTAACAGTTCAAGTACATTTCCATGTAGTTCCCTACTTACATAAAAGCGCTGCTGTTCAGATAGTGAGTTTTCTAGTTTGTCCCTTTAATTATTTTATAGAGGCAGCGTTTTAAAGACATACTTGAAAAAGGAGGTGGTATTTAAGCCTTTAAACTTAAAAATCACTTCTGTATGTTTTGCTGTATTTATGTATTTTAACAATTCAAAACTACTTATACTTCAACTGCTCAAAATGCTGGGAAATGGCAGCTTTATCTTTGTCAGTCACGATTTTCTTATTACAGAAAACATCTGTTAACAATGAGACAAATTCAAGTGCTTTGAATTTCTTCCCTTGAAGATGGAAATAAAGAAGTGCATTCAGCTTTATCTCAGTAGATGATGCATGTCCCATCCTTGATTCCTATTCTGCTGCAAAACCTTTTCTAGGTTTTATGGTCACATAGTGTTACTATGTCATTCCAGTGCACACCGCAGCAATATGCCCATCATTACCTATGTTTGTTTATGTCTTCAGGCTGCACACTTAATGTTCATCTCTTGCAGTAGCAGTAGTGCCTTAACAGGACTTCGTCTTCAGTCTTTCTGATCTATTACATGCTTTGAGTGTATGTGCACAGACTGTGCCGACACCAAGCAGCATTTTTGAGTGCTGTATTTCAGGCTATTAGTTGCAACCTCAGTAGTCAGAGGGACTGCCTTGCGTATGGGTAAGAGTTTGCGTTCCTTCAGGTGAGTGGCAGTGATGACTGCTGAAGGCAGATACTCCAGCCGGAGGAAGGATGTTCTAAGCCAAATGGGCTGTTACAATATCCTTATGTTGCGTAGATATAATAATGTCTCTTAAGATACATGGTGACTCTGTACTCCAGCTGCTAAATTCAAAGCTGTCTCAGCTAGCTCTGAAAACGTGCGATAATTGAACTGAAGTTTGGCTGTTTATCTGAGAAAATTTCCCATCCCCTCCACAGATGTTATGAATGAGTTGAGACTTTCCAGTCTTTTCTGGAAATTGTGTGCTGTGCTAAATACATGAAAACCATTAACACTTTTGTAAGTTTTATTTAAACACAGATTAAAATGGACAAGCCTGAATTCGAACACACAGAATTTCTACCTGTGTCATGTGCAAATAAAACTTGTTTAGCTGTAATCTCAATTCATGAAGAGTGAATCAAGACACGCTATCATCAAATGTACCTGTGCTGTAGAAAAGACACTGTTTCCAGTGTGAAACTGTCTAAACATGCTTTCATTGAACAAAGTAGGACAATTTCTTTTATTAAAGATTAAAGATTAATTACCCAGTTTTAGTGACCTTACCTGAAAACTTTTGTAAAAAATTGAGTCTTTTTCTGGTCCATCCCCCCCTTTTTTTTAAAGGAGGGGGATTTTAGCAATTAGCTGGATTTACAACAAATGGCACACAGACTGTTAGCTCTGCATGTGTGCTGTAACATTGGTGTTTACCCTATTATATTGCAATTTAAGTATGTCATAAAGTTTTACCAGTGATCACATAGAAATAAACTGGAATGCAGAAGTAGTGACCATGAAATATTAAGAGAATACATTGTGAAGCAGTATGTATTGACTTCTACATTGTGATAATTGCTTTGGTTGTGAAAATTGTAATGGGGTACAGTGATATTCCTCATTTATATTTTGTGATGGTTGGGTATTTTTAGCAAATGAGTTGTCAGCAGAAAGGCTTCATTAGACCCATCAGGGTATCTGCCCATGAATAACGAATCCCAAACTGTACTGACAGTTTCCTTGAGCCAAAATGATGGAGCACCTCTGACAAAAGCCATATTGTGCTCTCCATGTGAGGAGTGTGAAGAACAAAAGAGGCAGTTTGTTCTTAATTTGATCAGGTTAATATTGACACAGTTTGCTTAGAAGAATCAGAAGTGTGTGCAATGTACATTTACAGTGATCTCGGGTAATTGGCTGCTGGCTTCATGAATCAGGAAGTGTTGCTACAGATGGGGAACTTACACATTTTCTGGATATTTGTTGTAGTTTTTATTTCTTTTAAAGAATCATTCATGAATGTAGTCATGTTAACTCTTCACTTAAAAAAGAGATTCCTATAAAAACACCAAGTTTTAGAGAAAGAAGTTTCACAACAATATACAACCTACATAAAATAGTATTTCTCAACAGAAATACATAATAACTAAACAGGACATGTTCAAAAATCCTTCAGAAGTGGATTTCTTAAACTTTTTATTCTACTTATGCAGAGGATAAAAAAGTACTTATCATTTCAGAATGTTCACCATATTGTTGTGTTGTAGTATTGCATAAACTATTTATATGCTTTTGACAAAACAAATACACAGTTTTATTACAAATGGTAAGGCACTATATTTCTTCATATATCCATACTGCTGTAACTGTACATTTGCAAAATACACTTACTACTAGATTCTATTTATTTCAAGTATATTACATTTCAAGTGTACTTAGAGTCCATTTTTTTTCATTATAGCTTACTTAGAGGGCATTATGACAACTAATCTAATGTTTACATATGCTGTTTACCTGCCATACACTATGAAATATTGATTAATAGTTAAGCCAGCACATTCTAATAAAGTAAAGATAAGTAATATAGGAATGAACAGCTCCTGACCTTTGCCATGGTATGGCTGTAGGTAAGTATATTTCTTACTACACTAGTTCATCATCAGCGTATTTTATAGTACTTGTAATTAATTTGGAATTTAGCAACTTAACTGTTGAAATGATTCGGTTTTGTGGATTTTTTTAAGGAAATGTTCTTTTTTTTGTTAACATTTATAATACATGCAACATTGTAGTTAGTAGGTTAGCAAATTTGTGGAAGAGTCCATATGTCTACTGTGTCTTTTAATATACAGGTTTTGGTTATTGATAAGAGTTTCTTGTTTGCAACTCTATTTATTTGAATGTCTGAATGCTTGTAAAGGGAGTAAACTTCATGGGTATTTGGGGTGATGGGTAGAATTAAACTAAGGTTTAGAAATTTAGATTTTAATTACTCCAACTAGAAATCTGTTAGGATAATTGAAGTAACTTTTGCATGCTTAAGCACATTTTGCTACTTTTTATAATATACCTTGTACTTGCGGGTTTGGATGTTCAAACCTTATTCAGTATAATTCTTTACCATAACCACCCATTCAGATTTCAGATCTTAAACTGGCAGCTGACTTTCATTTCTGCATTAATCTGCACGAATTTCATGTAAAACTGATTTTTAGTTGCTGTGTGAACATCAAAGTGGAACTTCATCTCTAATCTCAGAAAAGAATCTATTTGCAGAACGTCTGACAAAAAGATTTTTGTTTGGTTTAAGTTAAACTTACAGGGAGGGAGATGCATTTTGTGGACACGTTTGAGTAGATTAATAAATAGTATCTATATATACGTAACCAAACCAGTAATTTATTAGGTGGGAGATAGATGCAGAGGAATAACATGCCAGTTTGCGTATACAATTGTGTTCATGATGAACTGCTGTTTGTTCAGGGCCAGTGTAGCTTAGCAGCATCAGAAGAACTATTAGCTAAGAGATGACAAAAAACTACATCAAATGGAAATGGCAGAAACATAAAGGAGAAGATAAAATTTCTAAGACTTCGTTCACTGGCAGTTACCAGACCTGAATACTGAAGAGAGCCACTTATACATTGTGCCTGATACCCCCGTGTGAGAAAGATGGATGTATCACTTATGATGCAAAATTGATTATTCAAAATTCGGATGATCCAAGTATAAATGAGAATAGGGATGACAAATGCAGTGTTTACCTCCTGTGTATTTGGTGTGGGGAGTGTGAAAATAGTTTTTTGACACAGATTTTAAATTTGATTTGCCTTTATCTGTCATTATTAAGAGGGTTATTATTTTGAAGACTTGTGTAGAACTCAAAGAGCAGGAATAAAGGAATCTAAAGGAATAATCCATGGTAAAATCACATGTGATTTCAGAAAGGATACATAAAATAAGTTAGCACATGTAATTTCTTTTTGAGCGACTGATTTTGTACCTCAATACTATTATTTCAACATCTGTTATTTTAAGTGAAATATTAGCATGACAAATTCCATAAAGCTTTTTAATTTTTTAAGCAAAAAAGGGGTTTTATTCAAGAAAAAGCAGTAGCCCAGTACTTTTTAAGCGACCATGCAAAAGCAAGTGCCAGGAACAAATATGAAATCTGTTTCACCAGCAGTTTCAACAAGACAAAAACCTACATTTAGAATTTTAGTGTTCTTCAAAAATAAAAGGTTCTTGATATTTTTTTTTTTAAGTCCGTAGCTGTTTTGACAAATGGAATGGAATTCTGTTGCTAGTTACAGACAGTGATGCTTAGTAACATTTTTGTCATTTTCACCACAGATTTGGAACGAAAAAGGAAGGAAAAGTCACTGACATTGCTTTTAATTTCTTACCATGTTTCAGGACTGCATGTTACACAGGAGTCTTGTTGGTGATCTGAAATCATTTGTAGAGAAATACGGGTTTGATGTACTTGTCATTTTGGCCAACTGTTTGTCAGACGAGAAGCAAACAAAACGACAAATAGCAGTATACTCTGAAAACTTAGAGCTAAGCAATCAAGTAAGTACCTGGAAAAAGAATCAAATAATGTCTTTCCTGAAAAAATGTTTGTTTAAAGTAGTATATACCTAAGTGTTAAGTATTTAAGTGGGGTCAAAAAGTAGCAGCAGTTGGTTAGCAGCTAAGTAGCTATTTGAAATGGCTGCATTATTTATATGATACAAACTGAAAATTATGATACTTGTGATTGTTTCAAACCAGGCCAATAGAAAAGTGTATGATTACAAGAAATAGAGAGAGAGAGAAGGTTTGGTGGGTTTTTTTTCCCTAATTTTGGCTTAGTTTTGTATTGTGATCTACACAAATGAGTCTTTGGCAGTGAGGGACAAGTGAAAAAATGTAAATGGTAGTAAGCAGAACTTATCTATATGTATGTTATTGCCAAAGAATTTGAGCTCTGAAATGAAACCAAATTATTAGCAAGGTGTTCACTGATGCAAAGCCAGGGGCTGTCCATTTTATTACTGGTTTTGTCAGCAAATGGAAGAAATTATCTCAGTGGCAACTTTTTGAACCATTTTCTCAGTCTTAATAACTTCTGATTTAAGGGCTGGTGGCTAAATTACTATTGCTTTCAAGGTGAACATAAATTTATTTATTTTATGATTCTATAATACTATAATACATTCTCAAAATACTTTTCTCATGTACCTTTACATATTTTACTCAGATTTCTTAAGGCAACAGCTAAACATTTATTTGGATTTCCTTTTGCTAATGAAAAGTGAACTTAAAAGTCAAATGGTGTAATATCAAGTAAATATTCTGACCAATTGTACGTATTTTGTGTTGATCTCATATTTTACTATTTACTGATAATAACAAGGCTGTTACAGTGAAATGGCCAAGGAATATATTAATAGGAATACATAGGTATGGCTGTGTTACACAGTGAAGTAGTAAGTATGTGCCGTTACGCCCATAATTGCAATGGCTTTTGAAACATCTCATTTTTCAACAGATCTGCTGTGAATTAGAAGAATGTCAGAATCCTTGTTTGGAGCTGGATCCTCTAGAATGTGGATGCGACCAAATTGTCATTTATCATCAAGAAAATTCTTTGTTGACTTGTGATCAAGTTTTTCTTCTAGTTAAGGAAGTCATAAACAGAAGACAACCAGAAATGGTGTCAAACAGCAGAACTTCTTCTACTGAAGCTGTTGCTGGAAGTGCTCCGCTTTCACAGGGATCTTCTGGTATTATGGAGCTATATGGCTCTGATATAGAACCGCAGCCCAGTTCTGCCAATTTTATTGAAAATCATCAGGATCTAAATGGATCTATGCAAGCCCACATTGACGTTAATGTAGACCTTGTGAGTCCCGACAGTGGATTGGCTACCATTAGAAGCAGCCGGTCTTCAAAGGAGAGTTCTGTTTTCCTTAGTGATGATAGCCCTGTTGCAGAAGGTGCTGCTTCCCATCACAGTCTTCTGCCTGGCTTTGATTCCTATAGCCCAATTCCTGAAGGAGTAATAGCTGAAGAACAAAGCCCTCAATCTAGAGGCAATAGTGATAACTTTGATCTTTTCAATTTTGATCTAGCTCCTGCAGTTACAGCTCCATCTGAGTCGTCTTCTCGTTCTGTTGATTGTTCTCCAGCAGATGACTATTTCCTTAATAGTGATTCCTCAGAAGGACAACAGCTTGCCATGCAGAAAGAACTTGGTAAGGCAAACCTGCTGGAAAGTGTTACAGCAAATTATTCAACTGACTTACTTATGACAACAAATGAGGAAGACAATTTAGCTGAATTCGATGAGAATCCAGGAGAAATATGTGAGAAAACTTCAGGTTTGATTGATTTACCTGAAGGTGATTCCAATTCACCAGAAATTTTGAAACCTGCCGATTCAAGAATTCCACCGACGCCTATGAACAGTCTTGTAGAGACTTCACCGTTAGATAATGAGCAGCCTTTATTTTTCCCACAAGATGTCATTAAAAAAATTAATGAAATAGATGGCACAAATTATTCTCCGTCTCGTGTTAGATATGGGAGCTGGTGGGATGGCTTTGACCTGGAGTCCAAAAATGCTGATACATGGAGTTCAAGTGAGCAGGAATCTGTATTTCAGAGCCCTGTCTTATGCAAAGATTGTAAAGAAAGTCCCTCAGTACGAGAACATATTGATAGAAGAGCCTCAGATTCTGTATTCCTCCAAAAACAGCCAAAGCAAGTGAGAGCAGGACTGTGGGATAATAATTTTAAGCAAGATAATTGGAACGATGAGATGCAACAGAAAAATAGTGAACATTCATGTTTGCAAACTGCATCTTTAGAGGAGACAAAGAAAGAACCAGAGAGCTTTAGCTACCCATGGAAGGTCAGTCAGCCAATGCCTGTGATGTCAGATGCGTGGTGTAGTGGTGAAGGGAAAAGTAGTCAGCTAGCTGGAGGCTCTTATGAAGTCTGGACAAAGCTTGACGCAGGAGGTATTGCTAGAGCCTCAGAAAACATATGGAACATGCCCAAAATAGATAGAGAAAAAAAATCAATGAATATTCCTGAGGAATGGGCCCTATCAAAAACTAGTTTATCAGATTCTTCAGAAATCACAGTGGACAATGAGACTGAAAATCCACCTGTCCGGATATCTCCAGAAGCCTGGGATAAAGAAAGATATTATTCAGTTGAAGAATATGGAAAACCTGAAGATACAAATTCTGTTTTCAACAGACTGCAAAATAATTCCAAGCTGCAAACAGAGGAAAAAGCTGTATTTGGTAACCCTAAACATAGACCAAAACAGTTTGAAAATATAGACACCTGGAGTATATATGATAAAAACATCAGGAAGGAAGGAAGAGCAGTGGTAGTGCCATGGCAAGATAACTTCTTGTATAAACAATCAGACCTTAGTTCATCAAACTTAGGTGAAGATTTAGTTGTTTCTCCACCAGACACCAATTACTCAACGTCTGATTCATATGTATCACCTACATATGTGGAAGATGAAAGACAAAATGAGGACAAAGATTTTAATGAGGAAACAGTTATTGATAAGTTGGTAAGGCCAAATTTGGCTGAGACAGAAGTGCTTGAGAAAGAAAACAAGGGACCATTATCTCCCAGAAACATATCTTTTTCAAACGCTGAAAACACAGACATCTTGGACACTCCCCTAAATAATGTCACACAGTTACAAGAACGAAATTCTGAAATTGCTGCTCTTTCTGCCTCTGCTAAATCTTTTCTTAATTCAGAACAAAAAGCTAATCAGTGTTTTTCAACTGACATACATAACGATGAAAATAATTTTTCTGTATCAGAAAATAAAAGAATAACACCGGTATGCAATCAGATGGTGAAAGACATATCACCACCACAGAATGAATTAAATACTGGACAGAATGCAGCTGAAAATGTAGAGTCAGTGAGCAGTGTTCCTTTTGAAGACACAGACACATCTACACCCTCTTCAGATACCGGGAATGGGTTGGATCTGAAAATATGTGACATAGGAAGTGAGGTACTTAGTAAGAAGGCAGAACAAAATACTGCTGATGTTGATGAAAAGCTGGATAGTCAAGATTCAGTGCAGCAGCTGGACTCATGGAGCTTACAGAGAGAGCAGGGTTGTGAGGAAGACTGGGACAATGCCATTTTCATCTCTCAGAAAGGAAAGAAGGAATGTAAGAGTACAGATGAGACAAATGGACAGCAAATGATTAGTGGCATTTGTCCTAAACCACTACGGGAGGATGGTGAATCTTCTTTTATTGCAGACTTGAAAGAAAACAGGTCAACAACTGAAGTTCCCAGCTCCCCAGAGAAAGTGATTAATAGTATTGGCTTGGAAGTGTTAGTCGCAGAGAATGAGTTATTTTCCAGTCAAAGCAATTCAGATGGTCAAGAAGAAAGGAAAGACTTATTGCACAATAATGTAGAATCTTCCTCAAGTGTTTCTGAGGAAGGCAGACAGTATGAAACTTTTCATGATCCCAGAGCAGAAAATTACAATTATGGTGAAGCATCACATCTCCTTGCTGAGAAAGCAGAAAAGGAGACTACAATGATAGAAGATATAACAAGTCCGGAGGTGGAAAGTATCTCTGAAAGTTCTGATAAGGGTAGTGATAATCTTGAAAATAATTCCTCTAAAATGCCTGGAAGCTCAGGCATCTGGAATGACTCTGGAGAGAGTAACAGTTGCCAGGTCACTTCACTTACTTTGACGAATAGACCACAAGAAGCACTGGGAGAAGTGAAAGGGGGCTTACATGAAGCGGTTCCTAACCGTACTGAGTTAGTATCTTTTAAAAATAGCTCAGAACTGAATAGGACTCATGAAAAGTCTTTCATAGATGATTCTAAGAAGTGTCCTTCATCTGGATATGTCAGTGTTCGTGACATTACAGATACGTCTTTGGTGGAAAATTCTTTTTCACATGAAATAGATTCTGGGAGAAATGAAAATTCTGAAGATTTAGAACTTGAAAGTAATCTTTGTGGAGAGCCATATGTAATGCTTAATGACAGTTCTCTCCAAAATGCTTGGAATTCACAGCCATGTGAAGATTTGCAATCTCCTGGAACAAGTCCTGAGGCAAGTGAAGCCCTTGAAATGGCAAACAGCACAAGTAGCCTTTCAAAGGATATACAGATCCAAAGTTATTTGGAAGAAGATAATGTGTGGAGTGATTCAGTAAATGATTATGCACACTCAAGTGGAACAAGTCCTGATTTAAGTGATGCATCTGTGAATGTGTGGGGGGACCTTCCAGTTCCCAGTCTTCACAAAGGAAGTAAGGGTATGTGGGATATAAAAAATAACAAAAATCTTGAAGGTGCTTCTAAAACAAGTGAATTTGTCAACGAATGTGAAGAAGGATTTGAAACAAGCATTGACCAGAACAAAATTCCTAAAAGCTTACATTTTTGGAATGCCCATGTAGATGATGATACTGTATCTTCTTTATCAAGTCCTGACATAAATGAGGATTCAGAGACTTCAGAGGCATGTCCAGAAGTGAGTCATGAAGATTCCATACATGAAAACAACCAGCACAAAGCATCTGAAATTAGAGATGATTATGCTCCTCACAATGGAACAAGTCGTGAAGCAAATGATGACAATACTGATGCAAAAACTGAAGTGGGGGAGGAGGTTCAGGTAGGCGTCTTCAATGAAAATCATGCAAAAATTAAAACTAGGAAAGTATTGCAGGAAGACTTGACTCCTGAATATTTAGGTCACTGGGAAACACTTCAGAAAAAAGATCAAGTGAATATTTTCAATGAAAAAACAGGTAGTGGAGAAGACTCGTATTTGTATCAAATGAATAATGATACTACACTGACTTTTGCTGGTTTTGATAAGGAAGAGTATTCAAAAGCTGTAGATATGCAGAATATGGCACTGGAAACTGATTTAAGAACTGACCTGAAATCCACAGTAGGAACCTTTCATTTTCCAGATGACAGTTCGGAATGGTGGCATTCACAACCTAGTGAAGAAAAGCAATTGGAAGATCAGTGTTCTGTTTCAAGTCACTCTCCAACAAAACAGTTAGCGTATAGTAAAGATCCATGGGGATCACCTTTACAAGATGGAGAAGTAGCAGAAGAATATTTCACTATTGCAAGTAATGATGGAAATCAGCCTCCCCCTCTACACTGTGATGAAAAAGAAAATGAAAGTCTAGTACAACCTGTGAGTATTCCAGATAGTCAGATAAATCAAGACGCTGTGCAGTTCAAACGATTTGGTCCTTTCATACTGGATAAAGAAAAAAAGGGCTTGAAACAGGTGTTGTTTATTACAGATGAGGAAAATCAGCTGACTCCACAGAATCCTTTTTCGGATGAGGAAAGAGGTATGCCAGATACGTCCTTGCAGGAAACCACTGTACTGGATCTACACAAAGACAGTGAAGGAAATGCAAGTTCCATTCCTCAAGAACAAGAGGACACCTATGAAAGATTAGAAGTGCACAACTCCCTGTCAGCTCCTTTCACTGTAGAAGACTTATCATATGAAATGACAGAGAAGTCAAGTCCAGGGTGGAATATATTAGGTCCCCAAACAGCACTTATCCCAGATATTTTACAGGATAGCACACAAGAAAGTAATCAGCTGTTTTCAGTGGAACCTGACCTGTGGACTAATGCTGAGCAGACTGTCACTTTGAAATCAGACGGTGAAAATCCAGATATATTAAGTCATTGTGACCAAGACAATAGTTCAGAGGCATCAAGCAGTCCTGATGTGTGCCAGGAGTATGAAGCTAAGCATGCCTCTATCCCATCTTCTCAGATTGGGATGGAGACAGAAGACAAGGATAGCCTGCCAATTCACACATGGTCAGATATTTGTGAAGAGGCAGATTATGATTCAAAGTGTCAGTTAGTAATGCAGAAAATAGAGACACAGGCTGAAAGTCATAGCCCCCAGAACAATGAACAGGGAAAGATGGATGAATCCTATCAGCCTATCTCTTCTAATACTCAGGAGCCTTCTGAATTTGCAACTTTGGAGGAATATGGTCTAGAAAGTAAACTTCTTACTGACCCAACTGAGTCAGCTGAAATTACCAATGAAGTTTTACAAGTGAGGTCCTTAGATCTGCAAGATGTGTTCCATGAAAGTTTTCCTCCTGCAAGTCATCGAGGAGCACCAGCTGATACAGCTCATATAGCAACCTCTCAAATGCATTTGGTTCCTATGGATTTCACTCTACCTGAAAGGGCAGAACAAAGCATAAAAGAAGTTAGTGCCTTGACCGAAGTTGGAAAACATTCTAATAATGACCACACAGCAATAACTGGTGATGAGCTAGACATGTCAGAAGAATGTGCGGATGAATCTGAGACAAGTGTGGGCCATAACATCAGGAACACATCAGCGACTGTTGTCATGGCAAGCATGTGTTCTGGAATGAACACACTGGCAGCAGCAGGCAGTGAAGCAGCAGAAGGGGAACGAAAGGATAAAGAGATATTCTTTCCCAAATCCCTTCTGCCTGGAGGTAATGAAGACCATGAGTCTGATCCAGATAATCAGCTATTTGATGGTGTAGCAAAAGAATCTGAAGATGTAATTGGAAATGATGTTCCTGTGTTTAAGGAAATGCCCAGTGACCAGTCACCAGTGGTGTGTACCCCACCATCCTACGTATCTTATGATGCTGAGCCCTCTGGCAGCAGAGAGTGTGCAAAGGATGAGGTCTTGGTACAGCAGCTATTGCGTGACAGTGCTTCTTTTGAAAAACCTTTACTACTGCCAACTCCTTCAGAAGGTGCAGAAGGCATCCTAATGACCCAAGACAGCAACATTAAAGATCAGGTGTCTGAAACACCCACAAAGTGCCTTCAAGAAAATCACACATCTTCACTCTCCGAGTCTGAAGTAACTCCAGGAGCTTCTGAGATTTCAATAGAAAAGTCTGAAGCAGAAACAACACATCTCGACTCACCGCCAGGTGGAGATAAAAGATTACCTGATGGTAAGAAAACATGCTTTCCAGCGCCAGTTCTTGGTACAAAGGAAAAAAGGAAATGTCTGGAGTATTACTGCTGAATGATTAGGCTTTAAGCAAAGTTCTAAGTTCATATGTCTCCCTGGTGTACAAAACTGCTTTGGGAAGACCTCTAGCATCACCTTTCTAGATACATCTAAAGCTTTTAAGCACTGAAGTAGGAACATTATTTCTGTTGTTCGTATGGAGCCTAGCATGTGGGACACAGAATCGTTTGTCCCTTAAAAATTATTGCAGTGTTAATGTATAATCTTTAACAATAATGATGATGGTGTTATAAAATTCAAGTACACATTAACAGAGCAAATAAAACTGAGAGGTTTTATCTCACTGTGCTGCTTTAAAGAAATCATACTGACTAAAATAGTAGTTCAAAAACTAAAAGGAGTTTCTGTTTCCCTGTTCTTTTAGAAGCTGGTGCTGACTCCCTGCTTTGTAGGGAGCACATGCTGAGGAATTCCTCTGAGAACCCTGACCTGAAAAGTACAGAGGGTAAGGAAGACCTGGAGGTGCACCAGGATCCAACTTCACTGGAGATGGATTACATCCTTGTTACTGAGGAAGAAAACACACCTTCAACAAAGGATATCCTTGAAAGAAATGAAAGTGATTTTGCATTTCAAGAAGCTAATGTAGCTGAACAAACAGAAACTCATGATGGCTTTTCACCAGGTTACTTGGATACCTTTCAGCCAATCTCCATTACAAATGAAAGGGAAGATCACTTTGTTTGTGGGACTGAATGGGACTCTGTTCTCTCAGAAGAGAAAAGTTCTTCTGTTGTGCCTCAAACACTGGATGATGAAAGGAGATCACAGGAAAGCTGTGGGCAAGATGAGGGCTGGATTATACTGGAACAAAATGAAGTCAGTGGCGTATTGCCTGAAGAAATTTCTTCTGAGCCAAAATCAGAGATGCCAAAATCAGGGTCTGAATACTCTGATGAAGAGCTGGCAGCCGCTGTAGCACAGGAGTCGATACTTGACACTCGTGCAGAATTTCAGGTAGAAACTTCGCTTCAGAAGTCTTCTGAACATGAGAGCTGTTCTCCTAGAAATAGCCTAACTACCGAGGATGAGAGTTCGGGCATCGCAGGATCACATGTGTTGCAGGAGGTTGGTCGTGATGGTGAATGGGAATCAAATTCTCAACAGAGACTTGGAAATAACATAGCAATAGAACAAGAAATGAAGGAGGAAATGGTGCTTCTTGACAGTGAAAGAGAGCTGAGTCAAAAATCAGGGTAAGGAAAAAACAACCTGTTTCCTTTCAAGAGTCTTCTGAATTACATGAATAGATGCCAGGATTTTTAAGTCTGAAGTACTAATTATATTTATGTGATTTAAGTATGATTATATTCCTCCCTTGTGAAAACAATCTTTGTTCGTGGTTGCTCAATATGAGCCAAATTAGGATGGTTTTGCAGTGCAGTAAGGTTCTAAGGCCGTTTCCTTGCAGGAGTAAATCTGTCTTCCTTCTATGAAGTCCCACAGCCTTTATAACATACCTTTAAATCTGAAACAGATGTGTTCAGTAATTTGGAGAAATCTCCAGGAACTCACCAACAAATTTTAAGTTGACAAACAGGTATTCTTTATTGCGGCCCTGGGAGACATGGGGATAGCTCCTCCAAGCGTGTCTCGCCCGAGCATCAACCAGGCTGTGATTATATTGTCGTTAAACATACATATTCATTAGATTACATAAGTTACATCATACTCTTAGAGAATGCCTCCTGTATGCACACAAAAAAATGTGGTAATGGGCTTCCGGACCCCTGGTGGTTATTTCTTCATCACTTTGTCTTATGATCATTGCCATACCAGTAACCACCAGGCAGTTCTGGCAAAGCTTATTTTAGTAATTTCCTTCTCTCTAGAGTTGCTAAAAAAGCAACGTTCTTGAGGTTACTCATTTACAACCCTGTTCTTCAATCAATTCATTCTATTCATCAATTCAATTCATTCTTCACCAGGGAATGCAGGCCAAAGCCAGGTAGTTGATGATACTGCCAGAGCAGATGCAATGCCAGTGATGAGGTTTTGGAGGGATCAAATTGAAGTGCTATCTCTGCCTAAAGCAAAACTGCTGGGAAGAAAGATAAAAGGGAGTTAAGGCTCAAAGTCAGAAAAAGCTGCTCCTTATAGAGGGAAGAAGAGGTTGATGGAAAGTAATGGTCTTTGTGGTTATTTCCAAGCTGTAGTCAGGTCAGAGCAGCATTTCTGGCTTTTTGGACTGGACTGGCAGTGATTGCAGTTTGAATATATTTACACCTGCCTTTGGGTGGAAGTGCAGTCTCTGTGCTTCACAGCATTGCTACTGCCTGCTGTCTCTCTGCTGTCACAAGATGGAGATAGAGATGACCCTCTCAACTCCATTTACTGCAGCGTTTTGAAGAGGGTGCATCTGTTGTTGATTCCTTTCCTTTTACAACCTGGAGGGTCTAACTGCAACATTGAACTTCTGGGGTCACCTCACAGATGCAAGTGTGGAAGTCTGTCCTCTTGTATCCTGGGTATCTGCAACCGACACAAGTTTTACAGAGAGGAACCTGGAATTGTGTTTATACAGTGAAATTCTCATGAGCATTAAAAGAAACTTCCCAGTACAAATAAAACTAGCAGGTATAGCTGCTTTGTACTTGCTACTCTTTTTGAAATGCACTCACCCAAAAGAACATATATGGTACGAAACATGAGGAAACATACTGGTTTTGTGAAATACAAGATTGATTTTGATATTTCAAATTTCTCTCAAGCACTTGTCAGTTCAGTGTAGAATACACATTACGTTCACAACTTCTATTAGTAGGCTTGCAATTTATTTTGAGCTTTACTTTTTCAATTTGAATTTGAAAATTTTGCAATTTTAGCATTAGGCTTTTTTTCCCTTAAATGTGGCATGCTTGTATATCATAGTATAACCCTGGTCACAGCATGTACAATTAATCTGTGATAGAAGAAAACACAGCTTTTTGCTACCCTCTTCTCACCCCAAAGAGTTCACATTTATTAAGATTTAAGGAGTAAATAGTTCAATGGCTTGATGACAGCTAATATGTTAAAATGCCTTCTCTCAATACATTTTCACACATTTTACAAAGAGTGTGTTGTTACCACAAGGTCAGACACTGTTATAGCTGAGCTATTTTTAATATATGGGTAGTGCTATCTTAAGCCTAAAAAGAATCCCCAGTCTCAGAAACTCTGAAATATGATATTACCTGCAAGCTTAAACTGAAGAACCTGTATAAGACTTCAGGTTTTCTTGACAGACAAGATTTTAAGTAGTATACAGAGCATACTTTGCCCTCACAAACTTCTCCTGCCTGAAATTGCTTCAGTCTAACTAGGCAGGCAGCACTGAGAAGAATAGAGATGAGAGGGGCTCTGTTTCAGTAAGACAGTGACAACTTTTATTGATGCGGGCTAGCATTTACTGCCCTCAAGAAAGAGGCAAATCTTCATAAGGCTTAGCAGAAGACAAGTGTTCTCCAGTTCTATGCAGTCTGAAGTAAACAAAATGATGAGTGCTTGACCTTCAAATTACCAAAAAATAGAGCTGGTTGGCACATTTCTGTTGCAGCAGTCCTCCAAGCTTCTGATTTCCATTCCAGAAGGAAAAGTAGAAATTTTGAAATTTTCCACTAAAGAGAAATCTGGCAAAAGCAAAACAAGTAGAATACCCAAGCAGTTGTTTTGTGTCCACATCATTGTGTGAAAGTATGGCTTGGGATCTGCAGATCTAGGAACACTAGGCGTCCTTTGACTTTGAGGTGGTTTGCTTGTTAGCACTAGTTGACAACCTGGAAGTCATCTTCTCATCTTCCACCATTCTTTCTGCAGGGTATTAGTGGTAGTTCAAACCCAACTAATTTCAAAGATTTTTTCTTTTTCGCAAACCATTAATTTCTAGTGAAAAAAATTTAATCAAAACCCACTATCACCTCTTGTCATAATAAATGCTGAATGGAATGGGAAAGTAGAAGGTCTGTTTAGAGGTGCTGGCTAGTTGCAGGCTTGCAAATCTGAAATAAACAAATCAGCTTTCAACTCCTCTGTCTCCCATAAAGCATTTAAATTAAAAGCAGCCAGATGCTGACCCTGCTTAAGTCACACTGAGTAATTACATGCAGCCAGCATCCTAGGGTTTGACTCGCCATGCCTATGCGCCCATGATGTTCTTCTTACCAAGGAAAAGAAAATTAGTCTAAGTATCTGATTTAAAATTATTTATTTATTTTTTTAATCAGCACAATGGAGTTGGGATAGCTTTGAAGCAGCAAGATTCCTTGTTAGATACCTCAAGAAAATTAGCTGATTTTTGAACTTACACAGGTACTAGAAAAATCTTTCCTTTGGCCATAGTTTTATAGGTTTTTTTTTCTTATTACTACAAATTGTTAGATCAACTATGAGAACTCTGCTGTTCTTCAGGAAATTCTGTGTTACCCAGACGTTGTCAAAAGTAAAAAGTTAAATCTTGTACGCAGTAGTAGATCATGTTGGTGTTTCAAGTGTAGCACATTTGTTATTCTTAGAGATTAGTATGTTCTCTCAGACTGATTCCCACATTAAGGTCCAAATTGGACCTTGTTAATGTAAGAGTGTTTTCAGAGGAAACTTAAATGCATAATGGAATGTGGTTTGTCCTTCAAGGAAAGAATAGAGTAGCTCTTGGTATAGGATATATATGTATATGTGATGACAATAGCTTCCACTATAGGCTGTTTTCTTATATGACTCGGAAGTTGTCTAATTTGCCTTTTCGGTGGATAGCAGTGGCTGTTTCTGCCCTTAACCCTAGTAATGCTGAAGCCCAGGGAAGTAAAGAAAACCAAGATATTTATTCAGCATCTGCATTAACAGTTATTCATAGAAGCATGGAACCAGTAAAATCTACTTTGCAATGGGTTCATGTTTTGTTGTTAGACTTTTTTCTTGATAAGGTGTGAAATATAACTTTTTTCCAGCATTAATATTACTAAAAATATTGTTCTTGTTTGAGGATTTCCTTTCTAATAGAGATTGCACTTAAGGTGCTGTTTTCCCCTGTTTCACCTGTGATTAGTGTCTGATGTTTAATCAACTTCTTGGTTTATTGAACTATTGTAAAGCTTATGTCTTTGGTCAGTTAGTGGCTTCAGACTTTTTAGGGGATACCAGAGACACATGCAGATGTCCCTCTGCATGCCCACAGCATGATCATGAAAACCTTAATCTCTTTGAAGCCAAAGCAAATGCACAAAAAAAATATTATGTTGGAAAGAATAAAACACAGGAATAATTATTTCTAGATTATATGTCGATTTCATTAAGCCTCTTACATAAACAGCTGAAGAAACAGTAACTGTTATGTAGAAGTATGTAGTTAGAAACGCTTTCTAACAGACTTCATTGTCAGTTTTAAAAACGCAAGTTCCTTCTTCAGATATGCTTCAGTGTGCAGCTTTTAAATCTGAAATTAATTTGCTTTCTTGGTGAAGAAAGTTTAAAACAACTTGATACAGCAGAACTGTCAACCTGTGGGAGGTGAGCACATAAACATTGCTGTCATCGTATAAGAGAAGAAATTAAGGCTTTTCTCTAGTTGCCATAGAGTTTCTGGATGGCTTGACCATGCTAGTCACAAGGCTCTGAGTCCAGCAGAGATTTATATCTTTGAAGTAGGCTTTGGAAGAACTGATCCATGATCTAAGTAACTACTCGGCTCTCAGAAGGGTCCTTCTGCCTGAATTCCTGTATTTCTGAAGAGCCATAATTTTGACTCAGGAAAGCCAACTGTATGCTGGGCTGCATCAAAAGGAGCCTGAGCAGCAGGTTGAGGGAGGTGATCCTGCCCCTCTATTCCACTCTGGTGAAACCCCATCTGCACTACTGTGTTCAGTTCTGGAGCCCCTGTGTAAGAAGGATGTGAACCTGCTCGACAAGTCCAGAGGAAGGCCATGAAGATGATCAGAGGTCTGGAGCACCTCCCCTGTGAAGAAAAGCTGAGGGAATTGGGCTTGTTCAGGCCAAAGAGAAGGCTCTGGGGAGACCTGATAGCAGCCTTCTGTTACCTAAAGAGGGCCTACAAGAAATCTGAAGAGGGACTTTTCACAAGAGTATTTAGGGATAGGACAAGGGGGAATAGCTTTAAACTGAGAGGGTAGATTTAGATTAGATATTAGGAATCAGTTCTTTGCAGGGAGGGCAATGAGAAACTGTCACGAGTTCACCAGAGAAGCTGTGGCTGCCCCATCTCTGGAGGTATTCAAGAACAGTCTGGACAAAGCTTTCAGCAACCTGGTCTACTAGAAGGTGTCCCTAGATGTCCCAGACCTAGACGGCAGCGGTTGGAACTAGATGATCACTAGGGTCCCTTACAACTCAAACCATTCTATGCCTCTGTTATTCTGTCATCTCTGAAGAATAAAGAAATTCATAATTGTATGCAAACATGTTGGGGACATCCCCATCAATTGACAGTTGAACTGGTAGTCTGAAGTTTATGGAGTCATTTACTCAGTAACTGCCTTCTAACCCCCTTCTGAATCTATGATTTATTCGCATGTCCCTTGTTTAGAAAAAAAACTAAATTCATGCTTGCATGCTGTATGGAAGTAGTCTCCTTTGGTAGTTTAATTACGGTCAGTAAAGGATGTAGTTTGTATTATTTTCTGCCCTTATCATAGAATCACAGAATAGTTAGGGTTGGAAAGGACCTTAAGATCATCTAGTTCCAACCACACTGCCAAGGGCAGGGACACCTCTCACTAAACCATGTCACCCAAGGCTCTGTCCAACCTGGCCTTGAACACCGCCAGGGATGGAGCATTCACAGCTTCCCT